>JAQQSU010002201.1:0-14745 GCA_028627135.1 Pseudochirops cupreus | reverse complement strand
GTTTTCTGGTATTTAAATAAACGCTCTAGCTATATTTCTCATGTAGAGAGCCTGTTACATTTTGTGATTAATAACCATATCAGCATACTTATAGTTACTGTAGGCATTGTGAATACTGCATTGCTGATACATGACCAGATGTACAAGGGTTCTCAGAAGCCATCTACTTCTTTAATGTACAAATGAGGAAACAGAGTCCTAGGCAGAATGAGCAAAGGATTTGGACACTGGTCCTCAGATGCCAAAGCCACAGCTTCTGACAATACCCTTTCCACAGGAGCTTTACTAACCATCTCCAGCCACACCTTTTCTCCTCTCCCCAGGTGGTTCCTATTCCCTAGTCACCATCCTCGATTCTACCCACTGCAAAGAGCTTTCTTTTGTGCATGGGTTGAGGAGGAAAAGGGTGAATGAGAGAATGTGACCCAACAGTTCAGCCTTGTCCCAGACAGCAAAATGACTCTGAATCATTTTTAGCCTAGGGCAAAGGATGAAAACCCCAGATCTAATTTAGTTCTGCCTTTTGGGAAACTTACGACAATTATTAATAACCAAAGCCATAGGATTCTTTCTAGTTTAGCTCAGTTCCAAGACAGGTACTTTTGGACCAGGACTTGAATATTAGTCCTTTCTTTGTATATCAACAATAAAAACTGTTTCTCTCTGTTGCCCTCCCCCCACTCCTTGCAAAAAAAAGAAAAACGCTACTCAGAAGTAATTAAGATAAATCCTTGATATTAATTGGGCCTGCTTTGATACTAATTAAAATAACAAGAACAGAAAACTCTAAATTCAAACTGTCATTTAGGACAGGAAAGGAGTTGTTCAGCCGTGTCCAACTCTTTGTGAACTCCTTTGAGGTTTTCTTCCCAAAGACACTGGAGTGGTTTGCCATTTCTTTCACCAGCTCATTTTACAAGTGAGAAAGTAAGGTAAACAGAGTTAAGTGACTTGCCCAGGGTCCCTCAGAGAGCAAGGGTCTGAGGTTGGATTTGAAATCAGAAAGATGGCCTAGCATGCTATCCATTGTGCTACCTAGCTGCCCATGCAAAGAACAGAAAAGTCTATATTTAAACAACTTCATAGGTTGGATAAATTCTTGGCCAGGGAAAAGCTTACCAATAATCAGACACCCCTCACCCATGGTGACAGCTGTCTGTTCTATTTCTACAGATTCCCCAGTAGAATGCAGGTTCACTCATCACTCATTCACTTCACGTTCAGCATCTCTCTCCTAAAGATGTTCCATACCCCATTATGTGGGACACAGGAGCACCCATCTCATTCCTCCCTTTTCTCCTCCCCTTGCTGCTGCCACCACTGCCACTCAGTTTTTTAAAAATCTCCTGCCCTCTTTCCAAGCACCATTCACTCCAGAGTACCCAAGTCTCTTGAGGGGTAGGAAGAAAACAATACTCTCTTTGAAACCACAACTTCCAGGAATTCAAGGTGCAAACACTTTTCCCTATGTACAGAGGTCCTTCTCTAATTCTTCTACACCTTTATAGCTCATTCCCTTTCTCTGATGTTCTTGTTAAACAAAAGATAAACTTTGTCTTTGGACAATGATAGAACATTGGATAGAGTTCTGTACTTGAAATCAGGAAGACCTGTGGTTGAATCTTCTCTCAGATACTGGCTGTGTGATCCAGGACAAGATACTTCACCTTTGTAAATCTTAAATAAATGTGAGCTAATCTTAAGAGAATAAATAATTTATCACCAGACAATCTCATCAAAAAGATTTAGCTCTAGTAAAGGTATCAAATCACTAAAAATACACTAGTAAAAGTTCATTTTATTGCAGAGTATTAATTTTTATGTTATAGAATCTCTAAGGAAACTAGCTAAAAGTAGTGTCCTATTTCATAAAGGTTGAAGAAAATGTTTTATAAGGTTATATAAAGCAAAATTTCTTTTTCATTCAGTATTGGAACATGTTTAAAAAAGGAGAAAAAATGAAAGTTATCTTTTCATTTAAATTTTCAAATGGGGTAAAGAAAGGATAGGGATCTCTTTCAAAAGACTAAAACGTCATTACAGTCATGAGTGCATGGCAAAAGTGCACAAAAAGATGAGAGCCAGAATATTACAGAAAGGACAAAAGAAGGAAGTAGAGAGTTTTGTCCACTTTTGTGAGATGGGTATGTAACCACACCAAGAGTTGGAATAGTGATCGGGGCACTTTTAGGCTTAAAGTTATTGGATTTCTTCACAAAGCATTCACATTTCATATGTAGGCACATTGGGCATACAAAAGCTCTAGGAATATAGAACCGGGAAACTCTACATCCAAAAAAAATCCAGTCAGAGCTGCAAACTTTAGAGCTAGATGAGACTTCAGCGATCAATTTGTCAAATCCAAAGATGAGGAATCCAAAGTAGATGAATAAGGGGGTAAATTAATTAATTGATGAAAAAAACATTTCTTAAGTACTTATTATGTGCCAGGGACTGTGCTCTGAGGTACAAAATAAGCACAGTGAAAATAAACATAAATACAAGTAGACAAGAATGCCTCTACTTCAAGGGGCTTTTATTCTAATGGAAGAAGGCAACACATAAGGAGGAAGTGGGGAATGTACAGGAGGTGCGAGGCATGTGGGCGGCTACATGATTCAGATACCCAGGAGTTGGTTTGTTTCTCTATTGCACCTTTTCCCCCAAGAGATCCAAAGATCAAAAATTTTATTAGGATTATGCTTCAGACAGATTAAATGCTTCTGCATTACAGAGTTTTAGGATATTTCTCTTATCCATCAGGAAAGGGAGAGAGTAGGAAAGAGAGAGAGAGAGAAAGGGAGGGAGGGAGAGGGAGAGGGAGAGAGTTAGACATTGGGAAGAAAACAATGTTTTTGCTTTTGTTTTCATTTTTTAATATAGAATGTTCTGGCACTAGTTAGAGGCCTGTGTTCAAATCACATCTCTGATGATGCTTCCTTTTTTGACCTCAGGAAAGTTACTTCTACATCCCTAAGACCTCAGTTTCCTCATCTATAAAAATAAACAGGCTAGATTACAAGTCTCTTTGCATTGTTAGCTTTCCCATATTGGATAGGGTCATGAATTCAGAATATATAAACTAAAATTACATTGATACATGCAGATTATTTGAGGGAGCTTTTTCATGGATTCTGGGAACAATGCCCGTTTAGTATGGTATGCATTTCACTGCAAGTTTACATCTGATCTGTACCAAGCAGGCACTGCCACCCTGCATGAAAATGATAGCAGTCAACTGAAAACATAGACATCACTGAACCAAACATGACAGTGCATAACAGGAAGAACCACCGACTTTAGGCTAATCAGGGTCTTTATTAGATCTTTCAGGGCTTAAAAATCAACAAAATCAAGTATGTGAATCCACTGGGATTTCCTACATCTCTCAACAAGCTTGAAAACAATAGCTCCTTTTTACCCAAACCTCCTGTTTCCCACTAAAACCACAATTATCTCTCTCATTCAAAACTTCTGTTTGGGAAAAAAAAAAATCTTTTTCTACTTTCAGTAGCTTTCACTAACAGGGCCAAACCCCTCTTCACGCCGTTGTTTCTGCTGCTTCCTGATTCATGCTGATGATGACACTGTGGATATTGACCAACAACACCTTCGTTATGATCTACTATACCCTCCTAGTCCTTCTCGCCAATGTTCCAGAAACCTCTTCACCACGGAAGCTCATTCTAACCCTGGACTTCACATGCTAGGTTATCTTCCTCCCCTGTGGCCTCTCCCCCTGATTGGCTGGTTCCTCCTAGAACCTCCATTTTTAAGAGGAAGCCCTGGTCATCTGTGTCTCCATTAATCTCCCAACCCTTACTCCCAAATCTCCTAGACTTTTTCTACGATGCTCCTAGTGGGGTACCTTCATCCCTTCTACCACCGACAACTTTTTAAATCTCTCTTTTTCGTGTTGTCTTCCCTCATTAGAATGTTAGCTCCTTAAGAGCAGAGACCATCTTTCTTTCTGTTTGCATTTTTATTCCCAGTACTTAACACAGTACCTGGCGTATTGTAAATGCTTAATAAATATATTAAAATGAGATATTTGTAAAGGGCTTAACACAATGCCTGCTACATAGCAGGCACTTAATTATGCCTATTCTTTTCTCTTAATAAATACTTGTTGAGGTGACTTGACTTGGAATCACTTCAGCTCTCCTCATCCAGATTATAAGCCTTGAATCTAGGGCAGCAATTTCTCCTTCCTTATCCTGCTCTCCATTTTAAGATGCTGGGATCTTCAAAGTTATGGAAATGTCTTCCCTACTTCTGCTAATTCATATTCCCTAACAGGGGAATCTTGTTCTAAGGTAGTCACACTGAAGCTATTAACATAAGGAGAACTTTCCTTCCTCCCTGTTCATATTTAATTAATTGACCCAGTCTCTGGGGGACTTCTCAAAATTCCATCTCCTTACAGTTCTGTATGTCAGCTTGAAATCCAAGCTTGTCACTGTCAATCCTGAGAGTCTAGATTCTTCTCAAATTGATCTGGCTAATGGGTTTACTTAAATAATTTGGGGATCTGTAATTTCCTTACTATGAGACCTCTCTTCACTGATACGGGGAGCAACCTCACTTAAGAGCAGCCGTCAGTCAAACAATTCATCCACCTGCAGCCTGAAGCTGACCTAGGGATAAATAAGCCTTGCTGAACTTAGCTAGCCTGGTTCTCAGACAACTGAAGTATATACAGTCTATTGCTTGGTTGGGTATTCAGAGTTTTCCCAGTGCCCTCCCCTCCCCTCACCCCCCATCCCTGGGACCTGCCAGGGCTTGTGTTCCACAGGCATAGTTCATGAGATCCCACATCACCCTCATGCCTATTAGGAGGCATTGGAGAAGGAATGTGAGTGGAAGGCGGGTTGCTAATAGAATAAATCACCCTTTCAACTTTATACATTCCTAGTTTGGGACCCTCTTCCTCACCTTCCCAAAGAAAACATAGATATCTGCCAAGCTCCTGGGTTTACTTTTAAGTCCAATGACTAAAATTGTGAGCTAAAGAACTGTGCAAACAAAACCATTACCCTGCTTTGAAAGTTGAGCCTTCCCTGAATGGAACAGAAGGAAGTTCAGAATGGAACACAGACAAGCAGGACAGTTCTGTTACTACTGTGTGAAATTTAATATGCACTTTTTAAAGTGAATATAAACTGTAGTTCACAATTTCCTCTATAATCCTCTTTTCTGTTTTTATATATTCAACTGTTCATGTTTGTTCATGTTTAACTTCAAAATAAAAAGGTTTGGTTTTGTTTTTTTTAAATGAGCCTAGATTTGTGTGTTCAGGAGATGGAATGGAACTGTGGATGGAACTGTGATTGGTAAAAGAAACTCCTGATGAGAAAATTCCTTATATAAATGCAAAGGTGGGGCCCACAACTTTAGAGAGGTATCTGGGGGAAGGGAGAGTGGAGTAAGAATTTGAGTGATTTACCCAAGCATAATACAGAAGACTTGGGCCTAAGCAGCCCTGTTTCTTGAGGGTATATAGCCAATATAGAGGGTGTTCCAGAGTTCTTAATAAAGCTTTAAGCTACTAAAGCCTTAAAACTGCACTATCTTTGGGACACCCTCTATTTAAGAGACAGAGTTTGAACCTAGGTCTTTCTAACTCTGAGGCAATATCTCTATCCACTAGGCTTGTTTTCACATTGTATTTCATTAGAATGGTGAGAGACAACTGGAGGCAATCTTTTCAGCATTCACACAACACCAAATGTGCGCTGCTTTTACAGCAAAAATTGCTACTTTTAATTAAAACAAAGTTTCCTAAATGCAATGAGGAAAATAGTGTGGTTTGGGGTTAGTTTTTACCCTTTGCTTCTTTCTCATAAAGCTGTACTTATTTGGTGGAGATTGCTGCCGAGAGTCAGCAGCTCAGATTTCTTCTCAGATGAAGCGAGCAGAGTATAATTCAGCCATTGAAAGATTGCTTTGGGGAAAATGAATGGGCAGGATTTAGAGAGGCACTTTAACCCTGACAAGTTGTTTCTCTCCTGTTTGAAGCCTAAAGACAACTGGGAAAGTGTCTGAAACAGGCTTAACTTTGCACCAATGGTACCTTTTTGACAGAGAGAAGGAGCAAATGTATGTGGAATGCCCTTCACTGACTCAAAATGTCGGTGGACTCTGGAGCTCGCCTCCTCCCCTGCATGATGGCTTTACTATAAGGCACATGGGAAAGGAACCAGAGAAAAGGCTTATCAGAAGCTATAAATTGTGTCAAGATAAATCTCTGAATGCGCTTGGCACCTTTACCCATCTGTTTAAATTAATTGAAAATGCTTTGGTGGGTGAGAGTGACCTTGATCCATTAGAGCTTTAAAAAAAAGTAAATTCCGCAGTCTATCTTTTCCCCCCTCTGAAATAGCAGTGTTTGATTTTAACACAGGTCTGCCCTATTAAAATTTAAAACAGCGAAGAAGAGCTAGTGGCTAAGTAAAGGAAGGCTTTATGGACTTCACCTGAAAAACCTTTTGTCAAAAACCAAACCCAGCTTTCCTACTATTATAATTAACTGTGAGGACTCTGCCTTGCTAGTTTCTTTTGAAATGAAAATATTCCCTCATTTCTTTATATAATATGTTAGATAGCCCCCAAAATAGCCACCAACATACACTGCCTTCATTTTGAATATACTTTTCCATCCTTTTTTTTAATTGGATGGCATAATTATATTTAGCAGAGTTATTGATGTAACTATGGAGTGGAGGAGATGAAATACTGAAAAATTCCCTTCTAACTCAGTAGCAGTCCTGTTGTATTCTGCAGGTGGGTTTATTCATTTTAATAGATATTATAAAGGCAGAAAAGGTATCATTAAATATAGTGCTTTTTTATTTTTCCTTCATAAACAATTATCCCATTTACTTGATAATTCAAATGGTTACCAAAGCATTCAAGTCTTTAGTCAATAACAGTCCCCAAAAGTTGTGCAGAAATAAAAACAGTGGATTCAAAAAAACAGCCCAAAATCCAAAGGTTTGGGTCTAGATTGAGGCCAGCTTTAGAGTCCTGATTCCACTTAGTATGGCAGAGGATACAGTTTTCAATTCCAAGTAGGTCTCAATTTGGAGGACCCCAGGAGGCAAATCCTTTTGCAAGTCACTGCAGGATTTTTTTTCTTTATGGGTAACTCTAAGATAAGCTTGAGTTGCTGGTTTTGTTGATTAGTATCTTTTTTTTTCTGTTTGTAGTAACTTTAGTTGTAAAAAGCCTCATGTGAACAAAACTGTTGTGTAAAATACTCTTTCTACTAAATCCCTCCTCCAACTCACACACATCAGATAGAAAACCCACAACATACAAATAAGTAATGGAAATAGAGTAGAAGGTCCCTAATAACTAAGTAATTGGGAGGGGGAGAGGGAGGTGCTGCTGAAGCAAGTCTTTTAGGGGACAGCAATTCAGATATTGACCCCTCCAGCACTTGGTAACCCCAACACCCATGCATGGCTTACAATAGGTGGGAGCATTTCCAAAACTCCCCACTTGGCTTCAGAGGTACAAAATGGATACAGTGCCCTAGTGGGTTGAGAGAAGAGAAGAGGAGAAGAAGGCTGCTTGGAATAAACCCCAAAGTGAGAGTAGCTATTTAATTTTTCAATCTACGTGAAATACAGTGGTAAGTAAATTATAAGGTTGAGTAGGGGATCAGTGGTCCTCACTTTACCACAGGACGAGAAAGGGAAATAATCAGTTGTCCCACCAGAGGAGAGGTTCTTTTAACCAATTTAATGTGTCCTCTGAAGACAAGGAAAACAGATACATTCTCTCTGCCTATCGGGAAGCAGTGATAAAGGAGGCTACCATTTTGGAGGTGCTTTTTTGGAACAAGGAGATTTAAGGCCTCTTGAAAGATTATGGAAAGATAAGCTGAGAGGTCAATGGTATCATTTGTCCCTCTTTTCCCTCTTCCCCTTTCATACTTTCTCTGTGCTCCAATGGGTGGATCTTTCTAAGATTAAAGCCCCACCCTCCTTCACCTACCCTACATCCACAGCACTGTTATACCTGTTGATCACCTGGCTCTTGAAGTGATATGGTAGGAAAACGGAAAAATATCATAACACACAAACATATACATACACATGAAGACACAGACACTATGTTCAGGAAATTGGCGCACACACACACACACACACACCCACAAAAACAGACCCCACATTTTCCTTCAAAAGCTGGGGGCAACCTGTGGCTGCCTCTCCTCCCTGATGAAAGCCAGGAAAAGGTCCAGCTTGAGGAGAGGAGAGGAGATGGTGACTGGAGCACGTCTACATTTGGCCAGTGTGCCCCCAAATTATAAATACAGGAGTTTCTTCCCATCATGCAAAGTCAAAACCTTCACCCATCACCGAATTACAGGAGGAGCTAAAATTCTTATCCATGGTCTTTTTGATCATCTCGGCAGTAATCACTTTGGTGTTGGAGCACTTCCCACAGACTGTGATTTTCATCCCCTCTGGCATGTCTGTGTGTCTGGCGAGAGGAAAGATTTGTAAATGCTTGTAATGTGCTTCATCCTTTTCCCATCTTCTTCCGTAATCCTTCCCCCATGACCCGTTGAGGAAAGAGGAGTCCTCTTGGGGAGGTGCTAATGGTAACAATTAGATCAAGCCAGGAAGGCTACGGAGGCATGCTCACTTATCTCTTTGACTCCCAGGGCTGCTGCCACGGCCTCCCTCTCAAATTGTCAAGGAGGAAAACAAAATCTATTGATTAGTTTCTAGGCACTTCATAAAGAAGACATGATTGTCCAGAGCACCCTGGGAACTAATCCATAGTGCTCAAAATTAGGATCAGTCCTTATTTTAGGCCACTAAAGAGCTGTGAGGTACACCTGGGCTTCAGACTCTTAATCTCCTAGACTCAATATTCAAATTTAAAGTAGCAAAACCAACTATTCAGAAATGTCTACCTAGTTATTGCTTCATATAGCCCTATTCACTGTTTGGTGACAACCTTGATAAATAGCTCATGTGTTACATTTAACTACTTTTATAATTGTATCTTTTTGTTCTATGTTCCAATCTCCATGCTTGTAAGAAGATGAAGTAATGGAAAGGAAGAAAATAAGGAAAGGGAGAAAGAAGGGAAGACAACAAAAGAAATAAGGATTGGGTAAAGGAAACCAAAAGATTGTATATAACCAGGAGCTTGCAGAGACAAGGAAGAGGTCAGAGGTGGTGGATATACCTGGGAATAAGGTTGGATGGTGGCAAAAGATTGGGTTGAAGAGTAGGACCTAAAATGTCAGGGTTGGTGAGTGCGCAGGGAAAGATAGAGGAAATGGGAGGAGATAGTTACTTCAATAATTTTAAGGGTTTTTTTTTTAATCAGACCTATGATTTCTTTGTTATAGGAAACTCTTGATAAAGATACTCTGTCTACCAATGCCAATATACTACTATTACAACTTGAGCTCATCCAGAGGTGTCTGGTTCACTAAGTACTTAGAGGACTTTCCCAGGGTCTCTAGCAGCCAGTGTGTTGAAGGCAGAACTTTAACTGAAAGTTAGGTCTTCCTAACTCCAAGTCTGCATTTCTATTTCAGCAGGAGAGTATCAGGGGAAAAATAAATGAGGGTAAGAGAATCAGGTAGAAACTGAGGATCATCTTTCTTTAAAAGGTCTAGTATTAACAGATATAAATGTAGAGAGAAGGGTTGGAAGGCCAAGGAATGGACAACTGATAGCAAACAGCCAAAATAGGTCAGTTTTTGGAAATTATCAATTGACTACCTTTGTGAAAAAAGGATTGATTGAAAGTTATGAAGAGCTGAACCTCATCCTTTGCTCTTATGGTGTTTCATGTATGGTTCTTTCCTTACTTTGAAGAAAACAAAACATCTTTTCTCTTTTCTTGAAGGTGTGTGAAATCTTCCATAAGGCCTTGGGGCAGTCTGCAGCAAATGGGCCACAGTTTTGCTCTAACAGTAGTAATACAAATCCTACTACCTTGGTGGAGCTGATGTGATTTTTCTTAAAGAGTAGGGACTTTACTGGACCACAAGTCAGGAAGACAAGATTAAATACACATACTTAGATTTTGTTAACCCATTCAGAGCTCTCACACTGTAGACTATAATCAGTTCTAAGGAGCTAAAAATAACCTGTGTTAAAAGAGTCTCTGACAAAAGGGTTTCTCATATAACCGTAGTTTTCATTTTCATATCAGAATGCTTTTATAAGGCCATAAAGCTATTTACAAACTGAAAAAGAGAAGTTAAAGGCTGTATATACTCACCTATTGCATCCTTAGGACTAACCAGTTCATAAATCTTTACTATGATCGTTAACAACCTAAAATGTCATGGAGAACCTACACATTCCTGACTGAGCTTCATTTCTTGTTATGCCCATTGAGTAATCAAACATACCTGTTCAGAAACCCTGTGATTTCAATTTCTTTATCCAGATAAAGTGAGATAAACTTTCTGGTCTGCCACATTAGATTTATATGACAGATGTATTTCAGGCATGGTCTCCTTCCCTCAGGCACTCTGACTTTCACTTTTCTTAATCACAGAACTCAAAGGACTGAAGCCAATCCTCAAATATAGCAGATTAAAATTAAAATTAGCACAGTAAATAAAGGGGTCAAAGAAAAACAAAAGTATGAAAAAGAAATAAATGAAAAGTCAGTCAATAAAAATGTATTAAGCACCTGCTACGTTCCAGGTACACTGCTAAGTATACAAAGAAATGTAAGAGACAGTACCTGCTCTCAAGGAACTCATAGTCTAATGAAACAATATGCAAATAACTTTGTACAAATAAGATGTTTGGCTATTAACTGGCAATAGCCAATAGAGGGAATACTCTGGAATTGGCAAGGCTTCCTGGGATTTGAAAGAAGCCAATATGTACTGATGAGGAGGTAAAGCATTTCATGCATGGGGGATAGCCAGTGAAAATGCTTAGACTTAGGAGGGGAATATCTTGTTCGAGAAACAGCAAAGGAAGCCAGCGTCACTAGATTAAAGGGTACCTGGGAGATTTTAAGGTATAAGAAGACTGAAGGTGAAAGGGGAAGGTTATTGAAGGCTTTGAATGCCAAATATTAATTTTATTTTTGATCCTGGAGGAACCATTTGGAGTTTATTATGGGATGGGAGAGGGTGTCACAATTAGATCTCTACTTCAGGAAAATCACTTACAGCTGAGTAGGGGACCCACTGGAGTGGAAAGAGATTTGAGAAAGACAGACGCAGCAGCAGGCTATTATATTAGTCCAAGTGTGAGGTGATGAAGGCCTGAACCACAGTGTCAGAGGTGAGAAGGGAACATAATAGAAAGATTCTACAAAGAGAAAATCAACAGACCTTGTCAACAGATTGGATATGGGAAGATATTGAAGACAGTGAAAACTACACCATTAAGAAACATAGTGTACAACTTGGAAGAATCCTACTCGATGATTACTGATTGACAATGCAGATCAGAAGCTGCCCATCCTAATGTTCTGCAGTCATTGGAAAGCAAAAAAGACCTGGATGAATTTAAAAGAGTATATTCAGTGATGGATTGTAGAAAGTTAAAAACTTCAAAAACTATTTGCAACAGATGATTTTTAGCATTTAACACTGGGATACATTCTACTATCTATTACATTTAACCATTATTATGTGTTTCTAGGTAGTGTTCTAATGTTGTTTGATTTTCTTTAATGCTAAAAAAAAAGCATCAAATAAATGATTTACTTTGATTTTTTTTTTAAGGCACACTTCAGTAGGTTATCAAATCAGTTAAGAGTCAATTAGCCTTCTCCACTCTAAGAACAACACAGTCTAACATGCAGCTTACCTTGGAATCTAAGAACCTGGAAACAAAAACATTCCTTATGTCATTGTTCAAAGTTAAACTTCAAGGCGTCCTACATATGGATGACCAACTACTATCTTTTAGAATCTTTCATTATAGAAACATTCTTCTCTAGAATGTCCCTCTCTAAGGCCAATGCTTAGATCTTATCACATGCATTAATTTGCTTGTTTGTTTTTTAAGATGGCCAGTGCCTATCAGGGCAGCTAGGTGGCACAGTGGATAGAGCACTGAACCGGGTGCCAGGAAGACTCCTCTTCCTGAGTTCAAATCTGGCCTCAGACATTTACTAGCTGTATGACCCTTGGTGAGTCTTTAACCTGTTTGCTTCAGTTTCCTCATCTGTAAAATGAACTAGAGAAGGAAATGGCAAACCACTGCAGTATCTTTGTTAAGAAAGTCCCAGATGGGGTCAGAGTCAGACAGGACTGAGAATGATTGAACAACAAAATGTATATCAGAGAAAAGATATGGTCCCAGGTATCTCTGACTCTCTTTAAAAATTTATTTTTATTTTACTGATCTGTATCTAGACTACTCCCCACCTTCCACAATGATCAAGTAAAATAGAACATTGAAAAAGAAGGCCTTCAATATCCAGATTCATAATCCACCAAACAAATTGCCACATTGGCCATGTCAGAAAATATATGGCTTTTTGTGCATTTTAAATTCATTACCTCTCTAGCAGGAGATGAATAGAGTGGTTTATCTTCATTCTTTTGAAAACATTGTATTAATCAAAACTATAAAGTCTTTCAAAGTTATTTTTCTCCTCAGTGTTGTCATTGTATAAATTGTTCTCTAGTTCTGCTCACTTCTCTCTGTATCAGTTAATATGCAGTTTCCTCAGAAACTGTTCACTTTATCATTTTTATGGCATAATAATATTCCATCTTATTTATATAACTGGATTATTTATCTATTCCTTAATAAGAAGATAGTCCCTCAGTCTCCAGTTTTTGGCTACCACAAAAAGAGCTACTATAAAAATTTTTATACATATAGATTCTTTTCCTCTTTGATTTTTTTGGGGTATAAACCTAATAGTGGTACAGCTGGGTCAAAGGGTATGTAAATTTGGGGACACAGTTCCAAACTGCTTTTCAGAATAGCTGGACCAACTCACAGTTTCTTCAACAATGCACTCTTGTACATGTTTTCTTTCAGCCTCTCTAATATTTGTCCTCTTCCTCTTTTGTCATCTTTGCTAGTCTGATGAGAGTTGACTTGCTTGAATTTGCAGTTCTCTGTTCAGGATTTAATGTATTTTTTTCATGATTGTTAAGCACTTAGATTTCTCGCTTTGAAAACTGACTGTTTATATCCTTCAACCATTTATCTATTGGGGTCTTATATATTTGGATCAGTTCTTACATAACTTAGATATGAGACCTTTATTGAAGAAATTTACTACAAAGATGTTTTTCTCCTATTACCTATTTTCCTTCTAATTTTAACTACATGGGGTTTGTTTGTATAAAACATTTCAATTTTATATAATTACAATTGTCTGTTATATCTTACATGATCTTCTCTATTTCTGGTTTAGTCGTGAACTCTTCCCCTATCCATAGATTCAAAAAGGGATTTCTTCCTTGCTACTCTAACTTGTTTTTACAACCTTTTGATATGCAGTACAGATATCCGCTTGGAGCTTGTCTTGGTATATAGTATGAAACACTGACCTAAACCTAATGTCTTGCCAGCTTGTTATCTAGTTTTCTTAGCAGTTTTGGAAAAAATATTCATTCTTTTTGGAGTTTTTGAGCCTAAGCACATATTAGGTGCTTAAAAATGTTTAGTTGAACTATGTAACTTCAATTTGGTCTATTCAGGCATCATTTTGGATTACCTTCTAGATTAGGATTGTCTTTTGATGAATAAAATTTTTGGATAGGTGTTAATTAGCATTAATGTTAATAAGCGCATTATTATTGATATACTCTTAGCTTACAAAGTACTTTACTCAAACAAATTTGTAAGGTAAGTAATAATAATAGCTGATAGTTATAAAGAACTTTTGTATACATCATCTCGTTTGAGTCTCACAGCTTTCTATAGCTATTAGTGTCACCATTTTACAAAGGAGGAAACTGAGACTTAAATTTGTGACTTGCTCATCTATTAAGAGTCAGAGATAGAAATTATTTAAAGTTGCAGATCTGTACTTTGGTCAAATTTTATAAAAATAATTATTAGTTTCATAAAGTCAGTTAATAAGCATTTATTGTACCAGACACTTGTATAGTAAAAGCACTTTTCTAAAGCAATGTTTGAAATAAATGTTGATTAACCCAATGACAGCAGTGGTATTAATTGAAAGAACACTAGGAATGAGAAGACCTAGGATTTGGTCCCAAATCTGGTATGAACTCTTTGTACAACCTTGACTTGACCTTTCTAGTCCTCAGTTTCTTTGTACAATAAGATGTTGGAATAAATGATCACTAAGAACCCTTTGGGGATTAAGGATCTTTGAACATATTGTTTGCAGACAACCATTAGGTCAATTCTAGTTTGCCTTAGAACTGAGGCAGAAGCAGAATTGTAAATAGCATCAGGATGTAAGTGAGTGGTACTTTGAGGGATGATCTTCCTCCACAATATGGAAAAGGATATATTGTGTAGCATTTTTCAAGCACACTCATCTCTACTAAATATAGATAGCCATGGATTCAGAGTCAGATGGTCTGAATTCAAATCCCAGTTTTGTCATATTGATTGCTTGTGTGACCTTGGGACTCATTTTCTTGGTCTATAAAATGAAGGGTTGGGGCGGAGCCAAGACGGCGGCGTAGAAGCAGCAACACATCGCAGCTCTCACATAGCCACCCCAAAATACCCATAAAATAGGACTCTAAACCAATCCTGGAACTCCAAAACGCACACAAAGATACTTCCCACTAAA
>JAQQSU010002200.1:0-14745 GCA_028627135.1 Pseudochirops cupreus | reverse complement strand
TTTTTTTTTTAAGTTTTAGTGATGTAACCTGAACATGAGTCATCAGTGTGATATGGCAGGCAAAAAAGTTAATGATATTAGGCTATATTAAAAGCATAGTGTCTCTGACTTGTGAGATGATATTACCCCGCTCAGATCAGATCTTGAGCATCATGTTTAGTACCAGGTGCCACATTTTAGGAAAAATGATGATAAGCTCAAGAATGTCAAAAAGCAGGCAATCAGGATGGTGAAGAGCCTCAAGATCACGAAATGTGAAGGGCATTTGAGAAAACTGGGAGTGTTTAACCTATAGAAGAAAAGATTTAGAGGGGACATGATAGATGTCTTTAAATATTTCCGTGTTGTATTTGAAGGATGACTTCAGGATCATGTAATAAACTTGAGGACTAAATATTTTCTCTGATCCTCACAACCTTTCAAACATCTCCAAAATAAGAATTAAGCAACAGGGATAAAGCAATTTCAGTTGTCTCCACAGTCTAGGACACCAAGTACTCAAATGAGGTACTAACATGAACTAATAGCAGAGAAGGCCAATATTCCCTAACATCTAACAAGCACTCACTCAGCATTCCTTCCCCTACTATATTGACAAGTTGACCTACACACTTGCAACAGAAACACCACACCCCATCCTCCCACTTCCCTCCCCCTATGTCTTGGAGATAAACAGCAGAAATTGGCTCAGGCCATGTTAGTCATGTGATAGGATTTTGTGTCTCAACAAAACTTGGCCAGAGCAAAGGAAGAAAGGAAACAAGGACAGGACAGGGATCCATGCTTGTATCTACACCCCAACCTTCCCGATTCCCAGGGCCAGACTCCAAACATCAGAAATTTGTTTAGGCTGTAATAATAGCATGGCAGTGCTCTGTGAAGCAGAAGACTGAGGAACAGGATGTATGTGTGGTGGATTGTGTGGCATTCCCCTAAGCCTGAAGGAAGAAGCCTTAGTATCTAGTTGTGACCAGTCCTACCACACACACACTCTCGCCCCACCCCTGACCCCCGCTCCCAGAAGTCACTTGGAGAAGGAATCTAGGCTGGTGAACCTTGAATTGCCTAATATAAGAGAAGATTGAGCCATTTTGACATCCAGCCCCCAGAGAGACAGCCATGAAAGGGAGGGAGTCAGAAAGTGAGCAATAGGGAAGGGGCAGCAGGGAGAGTGATAGTAGCAAAAACATCAGGAGAAAGAAAACTCAAAGACTTTAAGCACAAGTGTATAAACTAACAGGGCAGACACTAACAGGAGAAGGAAATATGCCTTCCAGATCTAGTAAAAGAGTTCAGGCATTTTTGAATAATTATTTTAAAACAAAGGAAAATGATTCAACACCCGATGAGGCAAAGGACCCTGTGGATTTTAAAGAGAGGATGGAACCATTGCACACTGCTCCTGAACATTTTAAAAATGAAATAAGAATTGTGAGAACAAAATTTATAGCCTGCACAGATGAAATGATTGGCAGAATTAAAAAATCTGAATCTATGGTGGCAAATCTCATCAAAGGAACACAAGATTGGGAATGCAAATATGTAGAAGGGAAGGACAATCTGGAAGAAGAGAAGCAAAAAGCAATAGAATCAAAAACATTTTCTCTATACAGGCAAAACATATTGATCTTAGAGACAAGATGTATAGAAAGAACTTAAAGATTATAGATCTCCCAGAAGTTTTTGAAGGATTGTCGTATAGAACAGTGGTGTCAAACTCAAATAGAAATATAGGGTCAATAAACCGTATATAATGATCCCTGCAGGCTGCATATTGACTTAGAAAGCCACATATTAACATTCTGTGTTTTATTGTGTTCTTTTTTATTTTGTTAAATACTTCCCCATTATATTTTAATCTGGTTCCAGCAGCTCTGGAGAGTATTATGGGCCTTATGCCCTGCAGGATGTGTGTTTGACACCTCTGATATAGAAGATCTTGGTGTCATGGGATCACAAATTTAGAACTGGAATGGATCCTACAAGCCAACTAAAGATAAGATGAGGCTGAGAGAAATTAATTGATTTGCCCAGGGTCACATAACTAAGTAAATGTCTAAAGCAGAAAAGAGCGGTGGATGGAAATTGCCAATAGGCTTGATGAAAACAAAAAATTTCATAGCAATTAAAGGTATCAAAATGTGGAGGGGGGAGCCATGGTACAGATGAAAGAGAAAAAGGGTCACTGACCACTTGAAGCTACTCCATAGACATAGGGGTCTTCAACAGAGGGGCTGGACCGGTACCTTCTGAGAAGCATTTGGTGAGAGGTGTGGTGATTAAAAGGTTCAAGAGACATAATTTCTGGATAATGAGTCATTTTATTATAAATTCTAGCATTTTCAATAAAAAGTCAGTGTCACTCTTGAATGCCAAAAGGCAATCATGGTGGAGGGCTCACAGCTTATACCCCTTGGAAGAGGAGTGTTCCTGAGGATGGCAATCAACTCTGATTGGTTAACAATTAATGAGAGATGACCTTTACAAAGAGAAGTGATCTCATGCCAGTGTGAGACTGAGAGTGACATTATGTCACTCTTGGCCAAAGAGACTATCTCTACACTCACACAACCCCCAGCCTTGGGCAATCTATTCAAAGAATTTATCCCTACCCAAACCTGACTAGAAGGTTGGGGGGAATCTGACCAAGATAGTTAATTTCATTTCATTATCAGTAATGTCCTTCAAAAGACTGAACTTTGAAATGAGGACTTTAGAAAAAGGGGGGAAATCTGGATCTCCCCAAATCATTGCTTATTAATATAATTATTTCTCTCAGGTGGTTGGGATTACTTTAGAGTTGTGTGAACACTGACTTTTTTTTTTCTTGATAGATCCAGTTGTTGCTTTCTCCTCTCTTCTCTAAGGGACCAGAACACAGTATTCTGCCTACTGCCTAGCACACTCCCCTCTGCCTGGAATAATGCACCTAATATGGGAGAGAAGGCAGGGGTGGGTGGGGGTGGGTGGGATGTCTCTGTGTCCGTGTGTGTAGAATGGGGCATTGGGGAAGCCTGCATCACTCCATTCTGTCCTTGAGATACAATATGCATTGTGTGCCTAACTCTTCCCTGATTTAGGCATAAAGATGCTTTGTGGCCACAAGATTGTCATGTGTGAGGAAGTTATAAGAACAGTTCTTTGCTATCAACCTTGCTTTATTCCTAAGAAAGCACGTTTAAACATCAGTTTTCCATGTGCAATTCAGTCAAAACATATGCCATTTTTATTGATTCCAGTCAGGGTTGAAAATCTTAATGCATGTTATGTCATGGAGAGAGAATTAGTTACAAATGAAGCTTCAGGAGGGTTTTGTCATGATGAAAGGGATAGTTCTTTCGTAGATTGCCTGGGGGGAAATCTTCATGATGCAACCTAATTTACAGAACTTCCGTATAAATGAACTTATATTTCACTTGGGATCATAATTACTTTTTAAAAAAAGATTTTCCCTGATGATAATGTTTGCTTACCAATAGCACATATGTGATGAATCTACAGCAGGCTCCATAACGTTTTTCTTTGTTTATTTTATAATATCAGAATTGTAACGGAGGTTATACAACTGAATTAACTGGTATACATCCTTTAACTTTGCTATTTTCTACCTTCTGGGTTCCTTTGAACATTTAATGCTCAAAGAAAGCTATATGGATATAGCAAAGCTGTGATACTCCGATGTTAGCACATGAGCTTCAAAAAGCAAATACATATGGAATAAGAATGTTAGTGCCTAAAGAGATTTAGATTCCAACTCCCAGGAAAATAGAACCAAAGAATGAAACCTGGAAAACAGAAGGGACAGCAGCTGTATTCACTGAGATCAGCTGAGGAAATAGTGTGGTACCTACATATGGACAATCAATCTTAGAGTCAGCAGGAGATTTTGCACAGCCATAAATGAAGACAAACAGGGAGCAATGCACAGAAAGACCCAGAAGTCACCGAGGGGAAAGAATAGTGAGGGGAGGAAAAAAGGGAGTACTCAGACAAGGTTAAGACTCCAATAAAGTCTGATCCCGCTGCTTCATACACACACACTCACACACACACACACACACACACACACACACACACACGCACACACACACTTTTCCCACTTCCGTTCCCTCTCACTCTCCCACCTTAGGCAGGCTGAAGGTTCACTTTATAAAGCCTTCAAACTCTGATCTTATCAAACCAAATCATTTTGATTTAGGCAGGCAAAACTAGAAAAATTATAAGAAAGGGAGTTTCCTCATTGGAAGTTCCCTACACCCATGGAATCATATATCTCTCAAAACAAAACAAGACACAATCTCTTAACCACAGAGACTTAAATACACTGATCACAAGGATCTCCTGTTCAATAGGAAAGAACCTGACTCGTTGGAAGGCATTTTGATGAGGCCACAGGGCTAGAACAGAAAACACACTATTCAAGTATCATTGAAAGAACTGGGGATGTTTTTCTTAGATTGGAGGAAACTGGGAGGGGATGAGACAGGATAGCTGTCTTCAACTTCTTGAGGGGCCTTTCAGGCAAAAACTTAAGTGGAGGGAATGGACTTGTTCAGCTTGTCCCCAGAGGGCAGGAAAAGGCCAAGACAGTCCAGTTAGGCTGAACATCCCTTCGTGCAGGCTTATTCCCTTCCACAATTTGTGATTGGTGATCTTAATTTGTTATATTCCTCAGGGGTAGTAGATAGCACCGATAAAATGATTTTACCAAAGACTCAGGAATACACAGGCATGCCTGCGCTCCAGTGTCTCTACTATTATTTTGTTTTTGTGACAAGCACTTCAGGTCATTAAGCATGGGTCTCCCATCTGGATGATCTAATCAGGGACGTGACAGTGAGATGAGTCATTGGATGAGTAATTTGGATTCTTCATTTCTCGTCAGTTCAAACAACATAAGACTTAAGAGCTGTCTGAAGGTAGTATGTCTCATTTAACAGCTAGCTACTGAAATCAGAGAAATTTCTCTGTTGGAAAATATTAAGGAACAAACTCTGAAGCTATATACTAGTTCTTTATTCAATAAGCAAAAGTTTAGACTTAAAATAAGAGCCTGCATGTGATTTTTTTTCACCTCATGGAATCCTTTATAAGAAGAACCCTTCCCTGTTGGCTTATTAAAGAGCTATTCTTGAAACAACTCAGCAAGATAGGCCTGCCATTGCTCACTTCAGTCTCTTTCCCAGGTAGATGTTTCCATTTATGCCACCTTCTGATGTTAATTAGCAAAGTCATTACACATTAACAAGTTACTGCATTAATAAGCAGGCCCAGAAATGGACCTTCCTAGTTCATATCATGAGAGTTCACACAACTGCTAGAATTCAAGGAAGTGTTTTCCCCCACAGTCTCTGCATTGATCTGTCTTAAGAGCTAGTGGCACCAATGGCCATGGAATTTCCCTTATGAAACTCATAGGACCGTAGATTTACAGCTCGAAGGCATCTTAGAGGCTATTGAGTCTAACCCCACCACCACCATCACCATTTTCCAGATGAGGGATCAGGCCCAGAGATGTTACCTAACTTGCTAATGTTTTATGAGGTAGGAAGTAGCAGTCAGGTTTTGAACATTAAGTCTCCGATTTCAAATTCAAATTTCAGATGTATCACACACACATCCCTAATGATAAAACATACCCAATCGGATCTTCCATATAGCTACCAAGGTAATATTCACAGAGCACAGTTCTGACCATATCAGCTGTCCTCAATAAATTGTAATGGCTCCCTATTAATACAAAGTCTTCTGGCATTCAAAGCCCATGCCTCTAAATTCCTTTTCTAATCCTATTAAACAATACACTAAAATCCAGCCAAACTTCTTCTTACTCTTATTCTTCACACACAACCCTCCATTTCCCATGTTCTCACCTAGGGTTCCCCATGCCTGGAATGCACTCCCACTTCTCCTCTACCTCTTGGAATCCATCTTTTCTTCTACTCATGAGCCCACCTGGTCTGCTACAAATATATGTTGTGTCATGTCATGTCATGTCATGAAAGCTCAAATGAGCCTTCCCTCTTACATGGAAAGCTGTTTGTTAATGCCTGGTGGACACTATCACACAATGGCTATTCTAAACTTAAAAAAAAATCTCAATCTTTTATTGACATCTCATTTTTATGTTCCTCATTGCCAAATATGTCCTCCAAGCTCCTTTCTAGCAAGCTATCTCTTGTAGCAAAGATAAGTGAAGAGAAATAAAACCAGCTTAACCAAAATAACCACCAGGTGAACCAACGCTTCTGATTTTATGCAATAACTCTACCTGTGGCCTCCCCCCTCTCCAAGGAAGGAAAGTTGGTGTATTTTCTCAACTTTTCTCTGAGGTCACGCATAGTTATTATCACACGTCATTTCAGTTTTGTGTTTCTGTTCATTTCATTTACCTTTTTATACTTATTGTGTATATTTTCTTGACTTACCTCACTTTGCATCAGTTCATCTAAGTCTTCTCATATAGTTCTGAATTTTTCATCTTTGTCATGTTTGTAGCGGATGGAGAGTCAGCCTTGGAAGACTTAAATTCAAGTCTCACTTCTGACATATGCTGAATTTGGGTGATCCTGGACAAGTCACTTTCAGAGCACTCATCCAGTGGTATCAAACTCAGATAGAAATGGGAGCTACTAATCTGTGCATGAAGTCTCTGCATGCCACACAATGACTTAGAAAACCATATATTAACATTATGTATGTTCTATTATATTTTTATTTATTTTGTTAAATATGTTCCAGTTGTGTTTTCATTTGGTTCTACCTCTCTTAGGAATGTTGCAGTCACACTGCCACCAGTGGACTGCTTTTGACACCTCTGCTATAGTCCAATCAACTCACTGAGACTATAAATTGCAGAAAAGATCCAGACTCATGTGGGAATTCCCTATAATCAATGAAATCACAGTTCTATCCCTATCCCTGCCCCAGTCCACATACACACATTGTCTCCCCCAGTGAAATGTAGGTTCCTTGAGGGAAGGGATTGTTTTTGATTCTTGTAACCCCAACGTCTACCAGAGTACCTGGCATATAGAAGAAGCTTAGTATGTTCTTGTTGACTGATCGGTTGAAAAAATATTTTAAAAAACAAAAAACAAATCCTGGTTGGAAAACATCCAGTGCTTTAAAATGTGTGAGACAAAAGAGGTGGAAAGATCATTTAATGTTAGCAGTGTCAAACTAACCATTTGAGGGATTGTAGAGCTTAAAATTATTCTTGTGTAGCCAATATAGACTCTGGACCCAATCTCCCAGGCCACACACTCACTAGCCAGTGAGGTTTCCAGAGCATAGCTGGCTACATCTCCCCTCCCATTGCCAAAGTTCTAGGAGTACCTCTGAGGTTTCTTCTAATGTTACCAGATCAAGCCCTGACTCCAGTGCACTGCCCCCAATATTAGTTGCCAGTGATTACCACCCCAATTTCAGTAAAGCAATTAATACCAATTAGCTTTTACAAAGGGATATTTACTGAAAAGATATAGCAAGAACCAAAATACAAAAGCATCCCCCAAAACTAGGGCACATTTCCCCCCCACCCACCCACCCACCTTAGTCCTTAGGGAGGAGGACTCAAATTTAAACCAACTTCTACCAGCATTTTCCCCAACAAGTTCACTTCTAGATGTAACACAGCTGATAAAGTAGTCAATTCCTTGCTTTCAGGGCAAAGTGTCTCAGCTGCTGGGTAGATTCACTGCTGAGCTGTGCCAAGCAGGTCATTCTTGAGAGCTGGGTCCTTTCTGGCCTTGGTTGCTGGACCTCTGCTGGCCCTTTTGACCTTTTAGGATCTCACAAAGCCCTGTACCAAAAGAAAGAAGAAACAAACAGGAGCTAACTCTACCCCAGACACAGGTGTGCCCTGAATTTTCTCTGGCTATCCCCTGTGCCTGGAATGCTCTCCCTCCTCCAGTCTGACCACTGACCTCCCTGGCTTCCTGTCAGTCCCAACTAAAATCCCACCTCCTACAGGAAGCCTGCCCCAGCCCCTCTTAAAGTGTTTTCCCTCCTTTAATTATTTCCCATTTATCCTGCATGCAGCTTGTTTTGTAAATACTTGCACCTTGTCTTCTTCATTAGATGCTAAGCTCTTGAGGGCAGGGATTATCCTTGGCCTCTTTTTTTGTATCCCCAGCACTTAGGAGAGTTTAATAAATGTTTATTGAATTGAGTTGAAGACCACAGAGATGTAGATAGACGGCCTCTGATGTCCATTCCAAGTCTGAAATTCTGTAATTATCTAATCTCATTCAGGGGAAATGCATCCTCCTCTTTTTTATCCTCCTCCCTCTTGCCACCCCCAGAACCCAGAGTGTCATCCTTATACGTTGTGGCCAGCAAGAAGGAAAGACTGAATCATCAGGCTAGCGTCTTTATATGCACACTCACTTTTGGCTCAGAAGCCAGTTTTCACAAAGCATTTCTTTACCATTCGGCTCTTGCTCTGACGTCCATTCACTGCCATCTTGTACTTCGAAACAGCAGGCTAATTCCCATGTCAGCTGCCAGTGGGCAGAGTCTATTGACTGAGGGGCCTGTTACACTTAAAAACACAGCCTGTAGCATAATAATTGTGATCTTACAGAGATAATGACAGGAGTCTTCCAGTTACCCCAATTTCTGTTGTTTTGTATAGTGCCATTCTCTTGAGAACATCAATTCAAACTATGTTTATTCTACCTTATAGTGGACACAAAGTTTAAATTTCTTTTTGCTTTTTGGAGCGGGGAAGGGCAGGGCAGTTGGGGTTAATTGACTTGCCCAAGGTGACACGGCTAGTAAGTGTTAAGTGTAGGAGGTCACATTTGAAGTCAGGTCCTCCTGACTTCAGGGCTGGTGCTCTATTCACTGCGCCACCTAGCTTCCCTGACACAGAGTTTGACAAAGGTGAAAAAAAAACCATTCCCCACCCCTCAAGGAGCTTGCACTCTAGCACAAGGCTTTCTGAACTTTTTCCACTGACTGCTTTTCCTCTTTCAGCAGTGTTAGTTAGCATTGAGTGGCCTGAGGGCATGAGCAGTGTAAAGAGTGCCTGTTTTGTGCTCACAACCAAGGCTGCAGTGAACTTGTGGGATGCAACAGGGGCAAGGGCTGCCAGAAGCACCTCAGATTCACTATGTATTTGATTACTGGGTGTTCAGAAACCTTTTACTGTTGCCATATGGGGTCAAAAGCCACAGTTTAAGAAGTGCTGCCCTAGCAGATGTTTGCTTAACTAACCATAATCCAAGATAGCATGAGTTAAATGTTTACAAGAGGTAAGAGAAACACGAGAAATTCACCAAGGGACATGACTTCTAGCTAGGGGAAACAAGGGAGGCTTCCTAAAGAAAGGAACATCCAGGGGTGGCTAAGTGGCTCAGTGAATAGAGCACCAGCTCTGGAGTCAGGAGAACCTGAGTTCAAATGCGGCCTCAGACACTTAAAACTTACTAGTCGTGTGACCTTGGGCAAGTCACTTAACCCCAATTGCCCTGCCATCCCCCTCCAAAAAAAAAGTAGAAGAAAAGAAGAAAAAAAAAAGTTAAACGTTGAATGAAGGAATTTCAACAGGTGAAGTTCCTAATCCAAACTTTCATCAATTCTTATATAAACTATTGTAATTGCCTTTTGAATGGTTTCTCTGCCTCCAGTCTCTCCTCTTCAATCCATCCTTCACACAGCTGCCAAAAGAATCTCCCAAAAGCATATTTTTACCATTTCATTCCCTATCAATTAAAGCCTTCCACAATCTGGCCCCAAGATACTTCTTCAGTCTTATTTCTTACTACTCCTCTTTCTGCACATACTATATTGGACCGTGAGCTGTTGCTTGAACTTAACATTCCACCTCTTGTCTCTGTGCATCCTCATAAGTCATTGGTTAGGCCTGAAGTGAGGCCCAAGCCTCATTTCTTGGCTCCACACATTTTCACTGTCTGTCTCCCATGCTTGGAACTCCCTCTTCTCATCTCCTCCTCCTGGCCTCCCTGCATTTCTTCAGGTCTCAGATAAACTCCTGCCTTTTATAAGAAGCCCTCCTTTCCCATCCTCCTTAATCTTAGTGTCTTTGTTCTGAAACTACCTTCAATGTATCATATATATCATATATATGTATATGTATCTTTTTATACATAGTTATTTCCATGTTTTCTCCCCCATTAGACTGTGAGCTCCTTGAGAGTAGGGACTATTTCTTTTTTGCTTTTCTTTACATTTTCAGAACTTTATCACAGTTCTGAAACATAGTAGGAGCTTAATACGAGTTGACTGACTATGATCTTAGGTTATATTAATATATGCATAGCCATCAGAAGAAAGAGGTGATCATTCTGCTGTACTTTGCCCTGGGAAGACCCTATTGGGGTGATTGTGTTCGCTTCTGGGGACCACATCTTATTAGAAAGGACATTCATAAGCTACAGCTGGAATGGCAAAAGCCTTCCAATTCATGTCATCTGAGAGTCAACTGAAGAAAGAGGAAGGGGATTTTTCATCTGGAGAAGAGAAGTCTCATAGGGGATGTGGTCTCTCTTCAAGTATTTGAATAGCTCTCATGTAGAAAAAGGATTAGATTTCTCATGTTTTCCCCAGAGAACCAAATTAGGACCCAGTGGTAGAAGCTGCAAAGAAGCTTATTTAGGCTTGATGTCAGGAAAAAGCTTACAAAGAGAGCTATCCAAAAATGAAATGAGTCACCTTGAGATGTGATGAGGTGATGCCAGTTTGGAAGGCTTTAAGCAAAGCCTAGGTGACCACTTGTCAAATATGTTTGAAAAGGGATTCTTTTCCAGGACTGGGAGACATAGATAGATGGCCTCTGATGTCCATTCCAAATTTGAAATTCTGCAATTATCTAATCTAATTCAACTCCCTTCTTTTGCAGTTGAGGAAAATGAAGCCCAGTGAAGTTGAAATGTGTTCATAGCCCAAAGCTTATTCAGTACAGACCAGGAATGGGGATACCTGATTTAATCCCTAGATTAGACAGATCTGATCCCTGTATCAGGATTTATCCACCCCTCCCTCATACCTCCAGATTTTAGAGCTTGCATGGGAGTTTGAGGGTCATGATGAGTCTAAGCCCAGAATCTCACGATCCTCATCACAGAACTGCACCCATCTTACCCCAAATTTGAGATTGAATTAGAAGCCCAGACTAGGACTGGAGTGCTAGCAAGAGTCACAGCCAAATAGAAATTTGGCTCTAGAAAAGTTGGTAAGAATGAATAGGATCAGAGCATCTACGAAGGAAACCAAAAGATCCTCCTGTCCTTCCAGTCTTATTTCTTACAACTCCTCTTTTTGCACATTCAATATTGAACCATTAGCTGTCCTGTCCATCTCCTCCAGAAGAGGAAGCTGAGATTCCTCCACCAACAACTGGAAACTGTACTTAATTCTCAAGAGAAGTGCTGTTTTCTCTCTCCCCCATGGACCAGCTGTCAGAATGACCCATGACTAGTCCTCAAGTGCTTGAGGCTATAGTGTGTCCTCAGCATCCATCATCTTACAGGCACAATCATTAAAATGAGCAGTTAAGGCATTCTTTTTTATTTGTTTTTCGGAGTCAATCAGGGTTTAAGTGACTTGCCCAGGGTCACATAGCTAGTAAGTGTCTGAGGTCAGACTAGAACTCAGGTCTTCCTGACACCAGGGACAATGCTCTAGCCACCTAGCTGCCCCTAATTAGGACATACTTAAAGGGGGTTCTATATGGAAGAGGAGAGGGGCAACCAACTTTATCCAGTCTACCACCAGTCTATCACCACATCCCTCCTGCCTCCCACCCCCATCATTTTCTCTACCAGCCACCTCCATGAATTCCTGCCCAGGAGTTCTCCTCCTCTACAGAGACCCTAAAACCTGAGCATTTACTCTGATTGTTGACTGCACCAGAGCCAACCTCTGTGTTATTGGTTGTTAAACCCTAAACCAAATTAAAGGATAAAGATATAAATTGATCATGTGATTTCATTGATATAGGGAACTCCAAGGGGAGGAAAGTCCCACTACCAAGGAAGATTTGTATCTTTCCACCAGCACCACCACCCCAAGTTATAGTCTTAGAAAACTGCTTAGAGCACAGAGAACTCAATCAATTAACTCAAGATCACACAGCCAATATATGTCAGAGATGAGACTCAAACCTAAGTCTCCTTGGCTCTAAAACAAGTTCTCTTCCCCTGTCCCAGTCTGCCTCTGAGACTAGAAAATTTTTGAGGATCCTTCCATCTCTGTGGCCATAGGATTTCTTGATGCTACAGAAACTACATTTATAACTTTTATTTTCCATTATTATGAGCTTTTGTCTCTTGTTTCCTAGGGTCCAATTTGAAAGGGGGAAAACATTCACATTTGTTCTTTCCTTATTGGGAAACACAGTAACTACAAAAACATTTGGTACAACACGAGAATCTAGTAATTATTAATGCCACCCACACCCTCCCCCCGGTTTGGTTCTGCACAGTAAAGAAACTCACAAAACTCCCTTAGTGTGTGAAACCTCTTGGTGATTTTTCAGAAGTTCCATTGCTCATTTTAATCATTTACTCCAAAGTGGGCCAGTGAGGCTTCTCAGAGTGGAAGTGACACACATAAGCTAATTCATTTTTACAGAATTTGATGAATTTTTAGAAAAGAAAAGAAAAATGGTGTTTCCTTTCTGTTTAATTCGAAAATTGGTAGAGGGATTTTGTTTGTTTTTTAAAAAAATACTCTTGGAAAGAGATGGAGTGTGCAGAATTTCATCCCAGAGGACATTTTCTCCAGTGTTGTGAGCTCTGAAAACAGGAGGTTAAAACAAGAACAACCCATCCCAAATTATTCCCCAGAGAAACCACAGGGACACAGAAGTGCAGTCAGTTCAGCAAGATGTTTGAATACAGCCTGACTCTGAATCCTTTGGTCTAGTTGTTTAAATATAAAAGTAATAAAAATTAAACAAAAGTAGGGTGTTGATAAAACACCCTGTTATTTTTCCTGAGACAGAGTGGCACTGCAATAAAATCTCTAAAAACAACTCTTCTCCCTCTTCCCCATCCTCCCCAAGTCATGCACTCCTTCTTCCCTCCCTGTCCCCCAATTGTGGAAAAAGGAATAAAGCCAGTAAAACAAGGGGAGAGAAAGTTCCCTGCTCTGGGCAGTTGTGGTGATATAACTGGAAGAGTCAGCTTCTAAGCTGAGAGTTCTACCCTGAAAATCATCAGGCAGTGCTAGAGTAATTTCAGTTTGAATTCCTTGTAATTCCCTAAAACAAATCAAACACAACAGAATTTATTCTTCTCAACTCATCCTGTCCCCTCTAAAAAAAAGATAAATGAAGAAGAAACCTTTGGTTGAAGATGTCACCAATTATCATAGATATGTGAAGAGCTATTTAGCACTTTCTTATTTCTTATTTAGCACTGCTCTTTCTTTTATGGGAAGATAGGTATCAGAGTATCTTCTATGACTAGATAATCATCCAGCATCTCTGAATGTCTTCTAATCGGACATAGTCACTCCAAAAAATTTTTTTTCTCACAGGGATAGGGATGTAATTTCCAAGACAGAGTTAACTTTGATAGATCTATTTTCAGTCCATTCTGAGCATCACACTGGCTCACTATCTTCATTATTTTAATTACTCTTTTTTGACTGCCAGTTTTAAAATAAGAAATTGGCAGGTTTAATCTGATCATGTCATGGTCTGGATAATTTCTTGTCTAATAATGACAACATTCAGCCATACACATTCTGGTGGAAGAAATCAACTCATGTCTGTGAAATTCTTTATCTTAAGGGGGAGAGTGAGAGCAAGAAGAAAGAGAGAGAGAGGGAAAGGGAGAGGAAGAGAGAGAGAAAGAAAGAGAGAGAGAAAGAGAGAGGTACCTTTTTGAAGCAAGGGAGAGTTCACCCACCTGGCACACTACTGTCTGCACAGTTCTGAACAGCTGACAGCTTCTATTAATTTAGTTTCACTCCCCAGTTCAGTCGACCATATGGAAAGCTGGAATGATTTTTGAAAAACAGCAAGTAACATCTGATGTGGCAGTAACTGGCAATTCTGACATTGAGCCTGGCTGTGGCCATTACCCAGGATGCCTCTCTTCGTCTTGAGAAGCAATTACAATTTCACAGGCTGGAATTAAAATTCCCTGTGGTATGCATCCAAGCAACGGGCACTGTCAAAGTGATTTCCAGCTGCTAATCTCTGACTGCGGTCTGAGGGAAAATAGAATTCCTCCTTATGGATACAGAGGTCTGTGGAGTTAGAAACCTGCATTCCCTCTTGTACTACAATTCCTGTTAAATCACTCATTTGTGAAAGGTGTTTGGTGTTTCTGGCATGAGAGAAGGGAAAAGAAAATAGGGTTATGGTGGAGTGGACATAGTAGGGCCATATTAGCAAGAGTCCATGCTAGAGGACAGGTCAGGAAGGAGAGAAGGGAATGGCAGCCAGTCCTTTGAGATGCCATGTTATGGAAGACCCAAAGAAGAGGAATTCTTTGGACTTCTCAGTGCTGTATTTATGGATGTAGCCCCATCCTATAATGGGCTTGGCAGATGGTTAAGACAACCCTGTGGGGATGTGACTTCTGATTGGCTGAGAGACTTCTGGAAGAGAGAAAGCAACGAAAGAGACTGGGCACGTTATCCTTCCAGAAAACATAAAATAGGCAGATATTTTTTTCTTGCATTCTCGGGTGAGTAAAATGAGGGTCATAAGGCTTTGTGCAGTGTAAGGGTAGGCAGCAATGGCATTCAATGCTACCCAATCAG
>JAQQSU010000220.1:0-36335 GCA_028627135.1 Pseudochirops cupreus | reverse complement strand
TGTTCTGAATATTGTGGCCACTGTAGTGAAAACTGTGTGGCCATTTAATGTTATAAGATGTAATGTTGTGAATATTATAATGTTTTGAATGTTTGTCTTGATTTGTAATGGAATAAACAGAGTGTTCACTCTATTTTGTAATCTGAACTCTAAAGGCTGTTCACAGTAGCATTCCTTTGGGAATCTGCTGGTGCATGGCATTACAATCATGCACTTATTTATACTTGATTTTGGTATACAGTCTTAGTTATTGGTCTATGCCTAGCTTCTGCCATACTATATTCCAGTTTTCCCAGCAGTTTTTGTCAAATAGCGAATTCTTATCCCAAAAACTTGGGTCTTTGGGTTTATCAAAGAGTAGATTACTATACTCATTGACTGCTAAGTCTCATGTACCCAGTCTAGTTCATTGATCACTACTCTGTTCCTCAGCAGTACCAATTAGTTTTGATGACTGCTGCTTTATAATACAGATTAAAATCTGGTATGGCTAGGCCACCTTCCCTAGCATTTCTTTTCATTAATTCCCCTGATGTTCTGGACCTTTTGTTCTTCCAAATGAATTTTGTTACTATTTTTTTTAGCTCTATAAAGTATTTTTTGGTAGATTGATTGATATGGCACTCAATGTTGTAATTTAATTAGGTAAAATTGATATTTTTGTTATATTAGCTCGACCCAGCCATGAGCAATTCACATTTTTCCAATTAGTTAGATCTGACTTTATTTGTGTGAAAAGTGTTTTGTAGTTATGTTCATATAAGTCCTGGGTTTTGGGGGGTTTTTTTTGGCAGATAGATTCCCAAATATTTTATAATGTCTACAGTAACTTTAAATGGGATTTCTCTTTCTATCTCTTGCTGTTGGAATTTGTTAGAAATATATAGGAATGCTGAGGATTTATGTGGGTTTATTTTAGATCCTACAACTTTGCCAAATTTATTTATTATCTCAAGTAGATTTTTACTTTATTCTCTAGGATTCTCTATGTATTTCATCATAGCAGAAGATGGAAAATGTTGAGCAAAATCAATCAATATATCAAAGAATCTGACATATGCAATGTTTTACACCTCTGGACACCCATATCTGCAAAGCAATAGGAGAAGGTGTTTTCTCCTTTAAAACCAAGCTTGCTCCTTATGGTTTCTGATTATTCTTTATAATTGTTTTATGGTGGTTGTTCTTTCAATTTCATGCTATAATCATTATACACATTTTTTTTTCCTTGCTCTACTTACATAACTTGCATCAATTCATGTCTTTCCATATTTCTCTGTATTCATCATGTCCATCATTTCTTACAGCATAGTAATGTTCCACTACATTCATGTACCACAGATTGTTTAAAGCATTTCCTCAAGTGACAGGAATCTACTTTGTTTCCAGTTCTTCACTTTCCCACACTCAAAAAAGTGATGCTATAAATATGAACATTTTCTTTTTGTCCATGACATTCTAGGGGCATATGTCTTCAAATCTTTCTACCTCAAAGAGCATGGACATCATAGTTGTTTTATTTGCCTCTTTCCAAAATGCTTGTGCCAATTCATAGTTCTACCAGTAATGAATTAGTGTATCTGTCTTCTATAATCATTCAAACATTACTATTCCTGTTTTCTGTCTTCTTTGCCAATTTTCTGGGCATGAGGTGAAATCTCAAGGTTGTTTTTATTTTGATTTCTCTTATTATTGGTGATTTGAAGCACAGTTTTACTTGTTGGAATTTATTTTTTCAAATTGAGTCAAGATCTCCAGCCCTATGACTTGAACCTACTTATTCCTTCTGGAATAATAGAAACCAATTTTATTAACTCATATGTATAGTCCTTCAGATATTTGAAGGCATTTATCTTGTCCCTTCCCAATCCCCTTAACATCAATCCCCACCCATCTGCCCAGTCTTCTCTTCCAGTGGCTTCCATATGTGTTGTCTCCACCATTAGAATGTGAGCTCCTTGAGAGCACAGACCAACTTTTCTATTTGTATCCCCAGCACTTAGCAGGGTGTTTTTCACATGGGAAATGCTTAATAAGTGTTTCATTTATTCATTCAGTGTACTCATTCTCCTTTGTACTCTCTCTGACTTATAAAGGTCCTTAAGATGTGATAACCAGAACTGAATAAAAAGTGGAGAGGGAAGCTGACAGTGTTGTTTTCCCAGCTCTGCTTACTTGAATAGACAATATACAATCAACTGTCACCTCCTGGGATCTGAATATTATACTTATACTAGTAAAATCAAAGATCAAGAGACAGTTTGGCCTTGGAATCCAGAAGACCAGAGTTTAAATCCTTTCTCTGACACATGGGCTATGTGACTCTGGTCAAGTGCCTTAACCTCTCAGGGGCCTGCAATTCTTTAAGATTTTAAGTTGTGGAGTAGTTGCTGATCTTCATTGGGAGAAGGAGTTTAACACATAATATGGTTGGCTTACATTTAACTAATGGTAAAACTGTTAGATGGTGCCATGGATAGAATACTAGGTCTGGAGTTCAGAAGATGTGAATTCAAATGCAGCCTCAGACACTTATTAGCTGAGTGACCCTGGGCAAGTCAATTTACCCTGTTTGCCTCAGTTTACTCACCTGCAAAATGAGCCAGAGAAGGAAATGGAAAACAACTCTACTATCTTTGCCAAGAAAACCCCAAATGGGTCACAAAGAGTTGGACATGACTGAAAGGACTGAACAACAACAAAAACTAAAGTACTTAGACACATCAGTGGATGCCAGAACATTACTTTTACTGTGGAAAGAGCACAGTCCTTTTTTATGAGAGAATAATAGGACCATAGGTAGAAAACCATGAGAGAGCTTGGAAGTTATTTTCTCCAATGCTCTCATTTTATGGATGAGGAAATTGAGCCACAGAGAGGTTAAGTGACTTGCCCAAGGTAACACAGGAGAAACTGAGTTCAAATCAGTCTTTAATATTCACTGTTATTGTGACCTCCCTGAGCCCCAGTTTCTTCATCTGTAAAATGAGGGATCAGGCCAAAGGGCCTCTGAAATCCCTTCCAGGTCTAGATCTGAGATCCTACAACTGTACAGCAAGGTAGCCAGGCCATATACAACTAGCAACCATTTGACCAAAGAGCCAATTCCAACAGAAGTCTACAATGTGACTTGCTGTTCCTTTAATAGTGAGATGCCCAAGGGCAACAGATTCAATCACTTATAACAAAATGAACTCCTATAATCCTGTTAATGTAGCTTAAAATTACATTCGTTTTGTTATTATTTAAGTAGACACATTACCGCCATTAATTTGTATTACATATATTGCCCATTGAAACTTTCAGATCACTTTCCTGTAGATTGCTAAAAAACGGTTTATCATCATCATCTCCATCATCCTCATCAGTATTATCAAAAAAAAATTATTGAGCACTCACTTTTTCTCAGGCAAACACTAGTTTGACAGTCCCTGATCTGAAGGATCTCACAGTCAATTCAGGGAGACCACATTACAAATAACTATGTAGAAATGAGAAATATACAAGGTAAATTAGAGGTAACCAACAGAAAGAATCCATTAAGATTAAGGCAGATTGAGAAAAGTTCCTTGAAGAACGTAGAATGTTAGATGGGAGTTGAAGGAAGTCAGAGAAGCCAGGAGCCAGAGATGAGGAGGGAGAAAATTCCAGGCATGGGGAACACACAGTGAAAATACTTAATCCCTTCTGAAAGAGACAGAAAGTAGACCCAGCATCATTAGAGGACAGAGAATATGTATGAATGAATTGTAAAAAAAAAAAAAAAGACTGGAAAGAAGAGGTATAGCTAAGACGGAGGAGAAGCAAGAAAAAAAAGCCAAGCTCTCCCTCATAGCTCTTCCACAAATATCTAGGAAATACACCAGAATGTGTCCTGATTGGAGAATCCAAGAAAAAAAAACACAATAAGTTTCTTAGGTCAAATCAGCATACAGACACAGTTTCAAGGGTCTGTGGACACAGTCTGGCCAGGAAGGCACCTCACAAAACATTTCAGTGACTGAAAAAAAAAGCTGTTCCCAAGAGCAAGAAAAGGTCCTTGATTCATAAGGGGCACTGTTTCCTTTTTCAGGATGCGGGAACAGGTGCCAACTGGCAGCTCTGTCACTCACTACCTTATTTCAGGTCACAGATCTAGGGCAGATGGAGGAAGGAACCTATATCTAGGAGTAGTGTGGCAGTGTGAGATGTCTCTCATGGTAGGCTGAGTACTGAGCTAGAAACAATTTCAGAAGCAAACAGTAGCTGTGTGGCTCTGACCTCAGGAGCAGAAAGGTGTCTCAGCTCCAGCTTCCAGCCCAAGTTGAAGCCTACAATGGAATAACTAGGGCAGGAATCCAAGACCAAATGGGAGCATGCAGTTCTGTCACTCTGGATTTGCAAAGCTTTCCAGCTGGCTGATTGTGGCTGAGTCCAGCAATAGTCTACTGGAAAATTCCAACCAGGAGCAAGACAACAGGAGTGTTACACAGACCCAAAGACAGGTCATAAATTTGCAGAATTTAGACTAGGAAGGAAGTGACCAGATATTGCCCTAGATTAGATCACTTTCAGAGCACAAAAATCATGCAGGTTCTCAGCCTGAGGTGTCCATTAGGTCCTAGAAAAACACAACATTCAATAGTGCCCCAAAGCAGTAGAAGGACATGAGAGGACATAGCTCAGTTTAGACATTCCTCCTAGAAGTGAACAGAAACCAGCCTTATCATAAAGTCTCAAAATAAACTAGAAAAAAGGAGCAAGCAAAAAAAAAGTTATATCACAAAGAGCTATTATGGGAACAGTGATTCTTAAGGCATAAACCCACCAAAAAAGAGAGTGACTCTAAAACATCTACAAACTAAACTTCAAAGAAAAACAAAGCTTGGACATAAACACAATCAGAATTCCTGAAGAGATTAAAGCAAGAGGTTTTGTTGTTGTTGTTGTTGTTGTTTTTATTTTTAAGAGCTAAAAATATTTTTTAAAATTTTAATGTTTTCATTGATGTCTTGTTTTATACATCATCATGTTTTCTCTTGCATATCACCTCCTCTTCCCTATCCCAGAGAGCCATCTCTCTGGGCTATATGCATAACAAATAATATCTTTAAAGACAAAAAAAAGAGAGGAAAAAATACGCACAGTTGATTAATGCATTGGAAAAACTCTGAAAACATGTGCAGTGTACAACACTTATGGACCTCCCAATTCCACAAAGGTGTGGCTGTGGGTGTGTCCTCTCATATCTCTTTTTTTTGAGTCATGTTTAATCTTTATAAGTTTGTTACATTCACCTCTGATATATATATATATATGTATATATATATATATATATATATATATATATATATATATATATATACACAATTTACTATATGGATGTTCTTTTAATTTGCATTTTTGTAGTTATTATGTATAATGTTTTCCTGGCTCTGATTATTTCACTCTGCATCATTTCATATAGATTTCTCAACATTTCTCTATATTCATCACATTCATTCTTTCTTACAGCACAGTAATGTGCCATTATATTCATTTACCCCAGTTTCTTTAGCCATTCCCCAACTTTAGCCACATCCCCAACTACATCAACTTTTTTTCCAACTATTTTCTAACACAAAAACGGGTGCTATAAATATTTTGGTGCATATAGAGACTGTCTTCTTATCAATGACCTCTTTGGGGCTTAAGGTAGCCCTTTGATACATGCTATTTCTCTGTTAATTGCATTTTTCTACAATGGTTTATCATTTCACAGCTCCACCAACAATTTTCTAATGATAATGGTGTGCCTATCATCCCATAATTCTTGACATTTTTTTGCCATGTTTATCAGTGTTCAGAATATAAGGGTTGTTTTGATTTGAATTTCTTTTATCAGTAATGATTCGGAACATTCTTTCATATGGTTGTTAATAGTTTATGATTCTTTTGAGAACAGTTTGTTCATATCCTTTGACCACTTATCTATTAGAGAACACACACACACACACACACACACACACACACACACACACACACACACACACACACACATTGCATCGTATATATTTTTTAGATACCAAACCCTTATAAGAAAAATTTGATCCATATTTTTCCCATTTAACTTCTTCCCTTCTTATCCTACATGAATCAAGTTTTTCTGTGCATAAGCCTTTTGGTTTCATGTCATAATCTTTTTTGTTTTTTATAATTTGCCTTTATTTCTTATTTGGTTAAGGATATATTTCCTACTTGTAGCTGTGAGAGGTATGTGATGTGCTTCTCTTCTGATATTTTAAAAGTATGATGTTTAATTTAAAGTTCATATATCTATTTAAAATATATTGTAGAATATAGTCTAAGTGGTGTCGAACTCAAATACAAACAAATCCCTGTGGGATACATATTAATGTACAAGAACACAAGTGAACATTATTTATGTTATATTTTATTTTTATTACTTTAAGCATTTCCTAATACATTTTCACATGGTTCTGATAGGCACTCAGGAATTTTGCCATAAGTTATTTTGACTTCTCATATAGGCTATTAATCAATGCCTAATTTTTGCTAGACTTTTCCAGTTTTCCCTTATCAAACAAGAAGGTTTTCCCTTGGTAATTTGTTTTCTATTTTATCAAACATTGAGAATTTCTGATTCATGCTTTTCTAGTCTATTCCATTGGTTATTGTAACAGTAATGAGATTCAAAGTTCCTTTTGTATTGCTAAACTAAGAGGTAGTTAGCACCTAGTTCAGATTAAGCCTTTGTTAAAGAAACAGAAGGTATGATCTCCTGTCTCCTGTTGCTGATGTAACAGGAAGGCACTGAACAGGGAAGAGTAATACTGTTTATAAGGAAAACCCCAGAGAGGGAGAGTCAAAATTTCTTGGGACAGGCATCTGGAGGCAGAAACTGCTGCCACTGGGGAGGCTGAAGAGGAAACGCCCTCCCAGGCTGAAGAGAATGATTTTGCTTTTGAAAACATGGATGGACTGATTTTGATTCTGGGAGCCAGCTGAGACTTCTGCTGAGTCCAAGGGCCAGCCAGAGCTTCCAGGGGACTGAGGAAGCATGACTGTGAGGGTGGCATTTTGTATGAACTTGTTTGTGGCTTTGTGGAGCCTTGACTTCCGAGGAGCAGAGACTGTGGAGTATTTAACATGGACTGGATGTTGTGAGCTTCAGCATGCAACAGAGACTCAAAGGAGGACTGGACAAGGAAATGGGAGCTGTCTGCTTTTGAACCCTTGTGGCAGTTTGGTGAACCCAGGTAGGATATGGGACCATGGAAGGAGATCCAGGGAATTCAAGAAACCACCCCAAGTCAAAATAAAAGAAGACTTTACTTGGATACTGTGTACTGACTGAGAAATTGTAAATTCTAGTGACCTAGGGGTGGAGGGTCTGTGTATTTTCTGATGATTGGATAGTGAATGATGAAGGATGATTGATTAACTAAATGACTTTACTTAGTGATTAATGACTGAATAAGTAATTGATTTGTAACCTAGTATGCCCCATGAGTGGACAACTTTGACTATTGTATTTTGCGTCCCGTAGGAAGGTAAAACTCCCTAAAGATGATTTGAATGATTAAGATGATTGAATGATGGAGTTACTAAATGATTGTTCTTTGTTCAAAACTTTGTGACCACTATAGTGGAAACTATGTGGTCATTTTCTGTGATAAGATATTGTGAATGCTGTACCTTGATTTCTGTGAATGTTTTGCTTGGAATTGTTATGCAATAAATAGAGTGTTCACTATACTGTGTAATCAGAAACTTAAAAGCTGTTCACAGTAGCATTCTTCTGAAAAGCTGCTAGTACTTGGCTTTATAGTTATTCTCTCTGTTTTCTAAAATAATACCTGTTGGTTTTGATGACTGCTGCATTATAGTCTAGTTTGAGGCCTAGGAGTACTATCTACCCTTTGTCACTACTTATTTTCATCATTTCACTTGATATTTTAGATTGTTGTTTTTTTTTTCTAAATGAGCCTTGTTATGATTTTATTAAGCTCTGTAAAATATCCTCTTGGTAATTTGATTGGTATAGCATTAAAAGTAAATTGATTTTGGTAGTGTTGTCATTTTTATTACATTGGCCTATCCTAGCCATGAGCATTGAATATTCACCCCATTATTTAAAGGTGCTATTTTATTCTTAAGGAGTACTCTGTAATACAAGCTTTTTGCGTTTCTTTCTTTCCCCTGTAGGCAGTGTCAGGTCGAGACATCCGTGAAGAGAACTTGATAGAAACGCATTCCTCTCCAACATTTCCTAAGAGGAGCAGGGCAGGCCAGTGGGTGTATTGAAAAAGCTCAATGGAATGGTATAGTGGCAACCACATTGGCATACCCAGGATGGCTGCTAGCACTGGTTTTCAGATCTACTTTACCAGGAAAGATAGCTGGTTAAGAGATCAACGATCATTTTTAATTACATTCACTAGTTCAGGGAAAAAGTTAGCACCCTGAACTTCAGAGAAAATACAAACATAGAAAATACAAGCAGAGAAGTAAAGACCAATCTACAGGGCTCTATGACTGCCTGAATCAAAGCAATATTGCTATACACTTTATATACATCCCTAGATTGAGAGAGTCTTTACATCTGAGCAGTTGGCGAGCTCTGAATATACTGCCACTCAGAATCTTGACCACGGAATCACAATATCCTTCCCATAAGCAAGCCCCCAAAGCAAAATACCAATTCAGAGTATATATATATATATATATATATATATACATATATATATATATATATATATGTATATATATATATATACACACATACATACACATATATATGTATATGTATATATATGTATGTATGTATGTATATATGTATACATATACATATATATGTATATGTACATATATGTATGTGTATATATATATATACACACACACATGTGTATACATACATACTTCTCAGAGCCAGAAGGCATCATAACCCTCCTGACTCTGTGCCTAAATAGAAATTAGCAAAAGGTGTGAAAGCCTTCCTACATGTAAGCCTCCTCTAAGCAAACTTCCCTTAGTGAGCTCCAATGAGGCCTATTAATGGGTAAGGAAGATCTTAAACCCCATTAACATTACAAATAACATCTTTCTCCATTCCCTGCAGGCTTGCCCATTCTCTATTTTGTACTCATCTTGGATGCTTGTTCTAGCATAAGTGGTAGGACCCTAGAAGTGATAATGGGGTGACATGTTGATATGTAATAAGAAATAACATATATATATGTATATATACACATGTATGTATGTGTATACATGTATATGTGTGTTATATATATATTTTTATATATATGAAGTGATAAAATTTGTCAAGGCTGATCTGAGTAAAACCAATATATTAACTAACCAATGATTACAATAAAATGTCTTAAAGAATACATCCTATAATCTTTTAATGCAGGAGTTCTAGAGAAAGATCTTTTCATTTTCCCATAGTTTAAGCCATCTGAATAGCTCCAGAGAGCCCTGAAAATTGTAGAGAAAGTCAATCAACAGAGAAATAGCCAACACAGAAATGGCTCCCTGAATAGTGATCTCACAGGGGAATTTCAGGCTTAATATAAAATTTCACACTTGGTTTAAAACAGATGAACATAGAATAAATGGATCTAAAGTTGGAAGAGACTTTTTATTGAGGTCATTTTACATACGAGGTAACTAAGATGCAGGGAGGGTAAGTGATTTGTTCTAGGGGACATGGGTAGGAAGTAGCAGAGCTTAATTTGAGTTCTTAAGTGTATAAAATAAGACACAAAATTCTCACTGTCCTTTCTGGCCCTTATCTCATGCCATGCTCTTTGTCCTTCCCAAACAGCATTTCAAAGACCTTAAAATCTGATTCCTACTTCTTTTGTGTTATTACAATTAAACAAAATGAAAATAACAAACCCATATTTCACAGAGAGGATAGTAAATTAATCCAAGCCCTTCACTTTACGAATGAGTCAAGTTCTGAGCCCAGAAAGATTGAATGTGACTTGTATAGGGTCACACAGGTAGGAAATATAGGAGCCAAGATTAACTCAATTCCTATGACTCTAAATTCAATAGCTTTTTACCTGTCCTACTCTGCTTTCCAAGGCATACATTTTTAGGATGGGGAGATGACAGGATGAAGAGACAATGTGTTATGGTGGGTAGAATGTTAGATTTGGAGAGAACATCTGGGTTTAAACCTGCCACAGGCATTTCCTAGTTGTGTGACTCTGGGCAAGACATTTACCCTCAGTTTCCTAATCTGTAAAATTGGATGGGTTATTAGATTTAATAGCCCCAACATCACTTCCAGCCCTAAAACTGTGATTCTCTCTTTCTATGAAGCAGAACTATGAGGCAATGGATAGAGTGCCAAGCCTGGGAAACCCTGAGTTCATCCTTTTTGCATTTTTACCTGCATTGCTATTTCCTGTCTGTCCCAAGTAAATACCTGAAAGCATCTAAGTATATTTTATGCTTCTGAAATATTGTAAATCAATCAGAACCTTCTTTCAGATAGAAATTTTGCCCATAATGGCTAAATAGATTTTTGGAGATGCAATTAACTTTATCATTTCTTTACATTTACCAGAAAAACACAGTATGAATTAAAAGTTACTAAATTTATTATATAGTTCCTCAAAGCCCTACCCTTATGCTTCATTGAGGCATACAAATGACTCTGTCCTCAGAGGTTATACCAGCAAAGCCACAGTTCTGGCAGATAATAGAGTATAAGGCTTTCAGTATGAGGCTGATGACACATTCATTGTATGACTGTCTTCAAGATGCAGCTGAGGGGCGGCTAGGTGGTGCAGTGAATAGAGCACCAGCACTGGAGTCAGGAGGACCTGAGTTCAAATGTGGCCTCAGACACTTAATACTCATTAACCCTGTGACCTTGGGTAAGACACTTAACCCCAATTGCTCTGCCTTCCACACTCCAAAAAGCAAAAAACAAAAGCAAACAAACAAACAAAAAGATGCAGCTGAAAGAGCATTAGATCCAAATTCAAAGAATGTTGGTTCAAAGCTCTACTAACTTATCTCTATGACCTTAGGCTAATGGGGCTAGTTTCCTCCTCTCTAAAATAAGTGTGTTAGACCAGTGAAACTAGCATCAGACTAGGAACTTTGCTCAATCAAGCTAAGTTTAGAGAAGTTCATGATTAAGACCTAGTCATTATCTTTATAATTATATTTTTTGCAATTAATTTATTAATTTATTTTTTGCTATCATAAATTGGGTCTAATCAAGGAAAAACAGTCTGAATTAATGCTATTTCTTTGAGTCCATGGGTTTGTTTGTTTGTTTTTTTTAATGAAAAAGAAGATTGACCAATTTCTCCTATACATTTTTAATTCCTGAATTTGGTGGCAAATGTCTCTCTAAATAAGTGCTTCTGTGATAAACCAACATTCATACTAGCAAGGAAAAAGGAGAAAAATTTTGTATAAAACTTATATATCCAAATGTAATTTATTGAGAGATATTCTGCATAGCTGAGAAGGCCTCAGGAAGTCTGGATAAGGAGAAGGATAGTGTTACAAGTCTCCATAGCTGCCTCCACTGAAATTCATGGCTGGAGAGGGTTGAGATAGAGAAGAATTTGTTTACTCGTGTCCAACTCCTCATGACCCAGTCAGGGTTTTCTTGGCAAAAAATATTGGAGCGGTTTGTCATTTCCTTCTTCAGGTCATTTTATAGATTGAGGAATTGATGAAGAGTCTAGGGCCAGCATCCTATCCAGTGAGGCCCCTAGCTGCTCCTTTGGAAGAGAACAGCAGTTTACCAAACATGACTAGCTTCTCAGCTTTCTCCTTTTGTACAGAAAGGTCCCCATTAATGGCATGTCAATTTCCCTCAGTCTCCAAAGTTCTATGGCAATCATTTGTGGGGAACCAAGGTATTTCAGATCCAGAGCTCCAAGGTGATGGGGGCTCTTTTAGAATCCTTGAAATCATACAACATCTATTCATAAACTCAGTTCCAAAAAGCCTGATTCTTTTGGGGGTGAAAGAAGAGTCATCAGGAGCTAACTAAGGATCTTGGGATTTGTAGCCCAGTGTATTAAAAAACAGTCTCCCTGTCCTGGGTAGTGTATAACTTTGACAGACTGGGCAGAATCATACAAGCCATAGGAAGTTTTTGGACTGGGTTGGGTAAGAGCAGAAGAGACAAAGACAGAGGAAACAAGCTACAATCAAGAGAAAAGCTATAACATTGCTATGGTGATCAGGACTGTGGATTGAGCATAGGAGGCTGGATTTAGTCTCCCCTCTTTGTAGGACTTAGACTGCTGAGGCATCTTTAAAAACCATGAGGAAGCTCCAGAAAGGTTTTTTCTCTTCAACCATCTACCTCCTCATTCCAGTTCCTCATCAGGTGTTCCTATATGATTCATTTCCTCACATTTCCATAAGTTGTATTTTATCCTAATTTTGGCTTTCTCTTTGCACAGACTGTGACTATGAAAGGTGTGTATTGAATGTTTGTACATTGGTGGAGTATAGCAAAGATTAAGGGGATATGCCAGAGGCTAGCTGAAATATACACAGGATTTAAGATAAAGTAGAGATTCTAGTCTCTGGTCAGCAGTGAGGGAATCTTTCTTGAACTTGGTGGAAAGTAGCCACATTGTTATTTTATTAATAACTCAATAGCTAGTGATGCAATGGCTAAGTCTGGAGTCAGGAAGACCTGAGTTAAATCCAGCCTCAGACACTACTAGCTTTTTGCCTTCCTCTGGTTCTTTACCTATAAAACGGGGATAATAATAGCACCTGCCACCCAGGGTTGCTGTAAGGATGAGAAGATAATATTTGTAAAATGCTTTGGAAACCTGCAGGAACTATATACATATTAACTATTGTTATCACTATTGTTGCTGTTATTTTCCTTATTTCAGTACATTTTCTATCTTACAAACTTTAAATTTAAGCTGTGGATTGCTTGTTTTTGTTTGCTTGCTTGTTTGTTTTTTGCCCCAGAGCTAAGCAAGTCATTCTTTGTGGCTAAAGCAGAGCGGGTGATACTACCCCCTTGGGGGTGCTAGAACAGTTCAGGGCATCCGGTAGTAGCCTTGGGTGCAATTGATCTTGGGATCAATTGAATAAAGATAAGAGGGTGGTGAAAGAATAAGGAATGAAGAGAAGACGAGAAAATTTAGGAAAACCATTCATAGATGCTTCATCTGTGGTGTAAGAGTTAAAGTTGTTGTGATTATATTATTTTCCAAATAAACACACAAAATGCAAGTTATAACCAATCAGTAGTCAAGTCCACCAACAGGTCTTAACAAGCAAGTGTTGACAGGTGAGCATGTCATGCATTGTCCTAAAGCCCAGCATGCATTGGAAGAGATATGTACATGTAGTGACTTGTTTATAATATGATACTATGTGGTTATATGACACAATATTGTGTTATCAAAATTTTAATGCAGGAAAAAAACCCCACAAATTTACAATAAATTATTTAACTTAAAATATTTTTAAATGTTTTATATTTTTTGAAATGATGCCATTAAAAAAATCATTAAAGGGTTAAAAAAGTAGATTTTGGGAGAAAGCACTAATTTTTTTAAAGGGGATGGTAGATTGAATATGTTTAGGAATCTCTGAGCTAAAGCAAATTTGCTTTAAATGCAGGTGCTTGGGACTAGGTGATTTCTGTTGCCCATTCCAGTGCTCAAGAGAGAAAGAAGGTAAGCAAGAAAGGGATGTGCATAGAGTGAAATTGCCACTTAAACTGTTGTTTCGTAATTTTTCAGTCATGTCCGACTCTTCATGACCCTATTTTGGGGTTTTCTTGGCAAAGATACTGAGTGGTTTGTCATTTCCTTTTCCAGCTCATTTTACAGATGAGGAAACTGAGGCAAACAGGTTGAAGTAACTTGCCTATGGTCACACAGTTAGTAAGTATCTGTGGCCAGATTTGAATTTATAAAGCTGAGTCTTCCTGACTCCAGGCCTGGCACTTTATCAATTAAGCCACCTAGCTCTACCCAAAGCCAAGCAGATACAGTCATGGTCTGGGAGTATTCAGTTTTTCCCTTCCCAGAATGGAAGAGGGAATAGAAAGGTGAGACTACCAGTCAACTGCATTTGCTCTCTATATGCCCACCTGTGGATTACATAGGTTTGGGGCCTTAAAAAAAAATCTTTGTTTTTGATCAAAAGAGCAAAAAAGGGGAACAGAAAGAGTCTGGCTCATTGCATGGCTAACTTCAGGCCTGTTCCCATAGAGATAGAAGAGTGTCCTTGATGGCCTTGGCTAGACTCTCAGAAAGTCTCCTTTGCAAGCTGATCAATCATGAACTTTAAGAACAAAAATACCAAAGTTTATTCACCACCAGGATGATGATTTAACTCTTGACTTTCCTGGGCCAGCCTCGAGCTGTTAAAATGTGCTCTCCAGGCACAGTGAACAGCTTAATATTCACTTAGAGGTCTTTATTCAGCACTTCATATAATGGGGTATCTTTCATCTTTGAAATGGGCTGGCAGGCAATTGCCCAAGGATAGAATAGGCCCTAATCCTACTAAGGCTGGGATTAGTGATAATTTGCTAGTAAAGAGAGTACTCACACTGATGAAATCTTTTGAAGTCAGAAAGTAAATTATAGCTGTTTCTAGAAGCATAATGTGTATTTATTGCTTAGAATCTTAAATGCCACAAGCTTCTTAACATGGACCTAACTTCTGAATGTGGCTGACTTGTCTTTCCCACCCCGTTGGACTTTTTTTCTTTTTTTTTTTTCTGGCCCTATTTTTTCCTTCTTTGGATTCATGCATAGTTTACACTAACAAGTAGCAGCTGAGCCACTGCGCTTCTAACCCTGCCTATGGGAGCTGATTATACTCTGTAGGCTCTGCCAAATACACACTCTAGATATTCAGCTCTGCCTCTAATGAGGGGAGGAGGGGAAGGAAAGGGTAAAGAACTGGAGAGGTTAGAAGCTGTTCTGAGAGTTGTCTGATGCATCTTATTGCTAAGGCAATCATTCCCTTTGTCAGAGTAGGTTAAGAAAAACAGATGGGTGGCCTGACAGTTTGCATCAAGAAGTGGTAGAAAAAAATTACTAATAAAAACACTTTACTTATAAGGACATTTTAATGGGGTTATACAAAGTGGAGGGTAATGGGATGCAGACCTCTTTTCTTCAGAGATAAATGTGTGTATCTGAGCAATATACAGTTGCTGACTATATATTCATTTCAAATGTTTTGTTCACTGCCAGAACTGGAACTAAGGAGGAAAAACTGGGGCTTTGCAAGACTAGGAAACTTAGAGGGGGCCAACAACCTCTGTACTCCTTTGCCTTCCTTTATAACTCTAGCATTCAGCACAGTATCTGACACCTAGTAGCTTGAAATAAACAAAAATTCTGAAAGAATTTCTGGGCAATTAATAATCAATTCATTAGTTAAGCGAAGTGGCAAGCAATAAATTGATGATCCATAGTTTCTCTCAGTAACCAAAGTCCCCAAGGGAGACTCTCTAATGCCTTAAATATCTTTTAAAAAGGAATTTCCCTGACAAGTAAAAAATCAACCTTAGTTGGTAGACATTTTTAAGCTTATTTTTATTTATTTTATTTTTAATTTATGGAATAAAATAAGCATTTCCATAACTTAGTATAATAGAAAGATGTTTGCACATGAAATGGCAAACCTATTATGTATAACTTGTTATTTCTTTTAAATATATAATAAAGTTATCATGCATATTTTTTTTTTTATTTTAGCATGGGTGGGGAGCAGGTAGTGTCTTGGTTTGGCTTGGCTTTGGCTTTCACTCTACATCTTTTTTATGAGGTTTCCCAAGTGAAAGGGGAGAGATGACAGAGGCTATGTCTAGTAGCTACGTGATGTAGAAGGTAGCTAGGTGGGACAATGGACAGAGAAATGGACTTCAAATCAGAAGCACTCATCTTTGTGAATTCAAATCTGGCCTTACACACTAGCTGTGTGACCCTGGGCAAGTCACTTAACCCTGTCTGCTTCAGTTCCTCATCTGTGAAATGAGTTGGAGAAGGAAATGACAAACCACTCCATATTTTTGCCAAGAAAAACCTGAATGGGTTCACAGAACATGGCTGAAATGGCCAAACAACAAGGTGTAGGATTTGAGCCCTCATCAGCCTAGCAGTAAGAAGGGAATCCCACCCCTATTTTGGATCTAGCAAGCCAAATCTCTCAGTAATGACAGTGAGTGGTAGCCTAGGATCCCAAGTATAGGGGAAGTACAGGGAAATGGATATGCAGTGTGTGTATGTAGTGGATATTCAGGCCTTTGGTGGTTCACATGCCACCTTACAACTTACTGTGACAAGCCCATGTGCCTGATCTCCTTGGAGTTTAGGTCCAAAGTGCACCGTAAAATGACTGAGGGGGGCTCCTTCTTACTCAGTTGCTCATCCTGAGTCATGGTACCAGGGGCCAGTGTTCTAAGAAGGCTTTAACTGCGCAGGAGCCTTGGTTATGTCTCAGGAAGTCCATGTTTCAATAACAGGAATGAAATAGTCTGGGCCAGGAGTCAGAACATACAGATTCAAGCCCCTATTTTGGAACTAAATCTAGACCTCTATTTCTTAATTTTAAAATGGGAGTTCTGGACAAAGCAATCTCTAAATTCCCTTCCAGCTCACACAATGGATGTGTTTATGAGATCTAGGCTCCATGGATATTGTATTCAAGTTACACCTCAATTTAATGAGTTAAATTGAACCTTCCTCTATGATTTTGGGCAAGTCCTTTACACTTTCTAGGATCTAAGTTTTCTCTTCTATATAATGAAGCAATTAGACCACTTGATCCATCTTGGTACAATAGATAGAACATTTAATTTTGAGTTAGAAGATATCAAATCAGAGTTCTGCTTCCTACTACTGTGTCACTCTGAAGGTCTTATTTCCTCATGGGTAAAATGAGGAGGTTGGATTACATTAACTCTAAGGTACCTTCCATCTCAACATTCTGTCATTACAGTTTGAATATATATATGGGAGGAGAAAGCATGGTTTCAACCCTTTTTTTCAGCCCTTCCCCCAAAATATCTATGTATTTTTCATAGGAGTTACCTCTTCACTGCCCTGGTACCCTGTACCTTGAATTATTAATCAGGCTACTTGGAAATCAAGAATGAAGAAACAACTAACCTTAGAACAGAGAATAATTAATTATTCTCTCTTGGCCTACCCTCTGTCTCCCTCCTACACAACAGTTTATGCCCTCTATCTTGCCATTGTCCTTGCCATTACCCCATTTTTGGAGACAGGACTTCCAAATACCATGACTCTATTCCCTGAGGAAATTAATCCACTCATCTTTGGAAATCCTACTTTTGAACTGAACTGTCATAATTGCTGAGGTGGTGAGTACAAACTCATGTAGGCTATTATATATAAATAGTCCCCAATAAAGAAAACTTCATATCCCATCCAGATGGCCATTTTTTTTTGCTATGGACACAAAATCAAATAAATAATCAAATGAAAATATATTATTTCTAAAAGGAAGTGGATCAACTCACCAACCCTGTGACTCTTCAGACCAAAAGTCTCTGTCTACCATTCCAACATATATGCTAATTTCCCCTGTTAAAATATAAGCTTCTTGAAGCAAGGGACTTTTCTATTTGTATCCCAAGCTCTTAGTACAGTGCCTGGCACACAGTAAGCAATTAATAAATATTTTTTTACTAGTTCTCTCTCTCCTACACAAGCATACGCAGAATATATTAATATATTTGTATTATATAAATAAACAGACAAGATTTGCACATATTGATTGAATATTTGCACATGTAAACTTATTTGTGTATTTCACAAAGCATACCCATCTCTTTAAAATAGATACAAAATGAAAAATTATAAAAGCAGATCATATTCATATACCACTTTATAGTTGTGAAGCATTTTGCCTATATTATCTCATTTATAGAATATCCTGCTGAAACAAAGAAGAAATTTTATAGGTACATTTGGCAAGGCAGGAAAATTACTAGCTCAGGAGGCATTTCTGAATGTTATATCTAAACCAGTTCTAAGAAACAGAAAAGAACTCTAGTGTATAGCCAAAGCAAAGAAGATACAATTATCCAATGAATTTGTGGCCATCCAACCAGGCAAATACCTCTCATCTCAAATAATAGACACAAACAAAATCTAACCACAACTTTGGCTAAAAAAAATTCCAGATTAATATGAACTAAATTTGCTGGAAAATCCAGTCAACTTCTCCCTGTTTGCTGTTCTCTCATTAGAATATGAGATCCTTGAGAGCAAAGACTGTCTTGCTTTTCTATTTGTATTCTCAGTACTTCACAGTACTATTTGGTTTGTACATTGTAAGTGCTTAATCATTTTTTTTTTCATTCACTATGTCATTAACTCCTTTCTCTTTAAAGGAGAAAATAAGGGATACAAATTCTTTAAATTGAAAGACTCTGTTAAAGGCAAACTATTGGATATAGAGAGGTAGGAGAGCAATGCCATGAAAATAATCTAGGAATTACTTTCCTGGTATGTTTCCTGGTAATATAAGAGAGATCTTCAAAGCAAAATATTTGATGTGAATATCTCAAAATTCAGATCTGAGTCCAAACTTTAGCTAAGATCTCTGGGACTTCTTTCCTTCCTTCCTCCTCCATTAATTTAAAAGTACTGGGTTTTGTTGGGGTTGGTTTTGGTTGGTTTTTTGACTGTTAGAAAAAAAAACTTCCCCCAAATAAACTCTAACTACCAACTTTTCAGAATAGCTAAACATCTAAGTCAAATTGATGCATATGTAGACCTCCCAACTAATTAAGATATGCATGCTTTTCTTCCTGAGAAGCAGCTATTTATTAAGAAAATTTCTACTCCTGTAATTGGTTGTCATGTCTTATCTGGGGAGTTGCAGAACACAGTCCAAAATGGTTTTGTTATGCATCCTATGTAATCAATTCTCCTGCTCTTCAAAGGAAAACCTAAGATTTATTCCAGTCATCAAAGAACTTTGAAGGAAGGCCGCTAGTTTAAAAACAAAAGTTTAAATGTTTCCCTTGAATGAATGTCCATGTTTTTCCCCTGACAGGCAATTGCAGCTCAACAGAAATTAATTTTTCAGGACAAAAAGACAAAAAAGAAGAAGAAAGGTAAAACAGATTGCACTGTGATTCAGAGGCAAACTGCAGAATTTTCATATCACACAGCTAGGAAACCTAGTGTACTCAATGACTGTAATTTTTGGCTATTAGAAATTTTTTAAGCAATATGGCTAACAGCATTTTAGACAAATTTCTACTTCCTTCTACCATACCCAAATGCCCATTTCTTTAAATCTTTTTCAACTTTACTACAAACATGAAACATTCAAAAGACTTCAGAAGATACAGCGTTACTATGACAAGAAGATTTGGAAGGAAGGTAGATTTCTATGTTTTGGGGAGTGGTCAGACAAATGCCAGTTAATGGAAATAATTGAACATGATCACATTCTAAAACATGATGGATGTGAAAAGTTTAAAGAAGCATGGGTAACTTATATGAACTGATGCAGAGTGAAATAAGCAGAAGCAAGAAAAGAACCCATACCATGACTACAATAATATAAATGGAAAGAAAAATAAAAGAAAATGGAATACTATTAGCTCCTGGCTCTACTTCTCACTCTCTAGACTTCTCTACATTCCCAACATTAGCTTGTTCTGTAGTGGGTATGCTCTCCTGATACCTAGCTTTTCAGAACCTCTTTATATATTGCTTTCCTTCATTTGTATGCAAGCTTTCTTTGGGTAGAGACTGCCTTGAGTTTGTATTCCCTATTGCTTAACACACTACACTTACAGCGTAGTAAGTTATCAAAAAATATTCTCTCTTCCTAACTATGTCAGTTTGTTGGTCTGTATCTCTATCAGTCTGCTTCTATCTTTTTCTCTATATAATTAAAGTAAAAAAGCTTGAACCTGGAGAAAAATTAAGAAAATCTACCTTCTTGTCGTCATGATAGAGGTGGGAGAACATGAGTGTGGAATATTATATTCAGTGTCAGACATGTTTGTCATGTTGGTTTAGTTGAATTGTCTTTTTCTCTCTTTCTCTTTTAATCTTTGTTAGAATAAATGGCTTTCTGGTAAGGAGAAATATATTCAGAAATCAATGGGGAACTATAATAAAAGACATAACTAAAAATAAGGTCTTTTTTCTTTTCAAGAAGTTGGGTGAAAAGTTGTTGTCTTGAGGAACTAAGAATGGCCTGGTTTTCCCATTGAAAACTGAACCTTTTGCTAATGAAAACAAATCTGGTTGATTAAAACCAAATATATGCAATTTAACAGCTCTTGTTGTCCTTTGATATCACTGAAGCCTATTATGGAAGGAGAGATGGGACAATCAATCTTTATTCATTCAGCAAGCACTAGCTATGTTCTAGATGTTACACTGAGTTAGAACTAAAGAAACAAAAAAAAAAGTTCCTGCCCTCAAGGAATTTATAATTTAATGGAGGACAACAAAAATAAACACATGAGAAAATACATATACAAAGTAGGTACAAATTAATTGGGGGCACAGCTAGGGGCAGCTAGATGGCTCAATGGATAGAGCACAGGGTCTAGAGTCAGGAAGACATGAGTTCAAATTTGACCTCAGACACCAGCTGGGTGACCGTGGGTAAATCACTTAACCATGTTTGCCTCAGTTTCCTCATCTGGCAAATGAGCTGGAGAAGGAAATGGCGAGCCAGTCCAGTATCTTTGTCAAAAAAACCCCAAATGGAGTAATGAAGAGTTGGACATGACTGAAATGACTGAATAACATTATTATATATGGGGTTGGTCTCATGTAGCAGGTAGCTTGAAAAGAGTTGGAGATTCTATAAGGCAGAGAAAAAGATTAAATGCATTTTATGCATGGGGGACAGCCCATTCAAAGTCATGAAAACAGGAAATAGGTACCATGGAAGGGAAGCAGCAAGTAGTGTAGCTAGGCTGAAATGGAAAGTTTGTCAAAGGGATGTACTCAGTCTGGAAAGGTAGGCTGGACCCTAATTGTGAAGGGCTTTGAAATGCCAAAGAAATTTGTTTTTTAACCTGGAGGCAATAGAGAGTAACTGAAGTTTCTTATGCTAGTGGGGCATAGTATAAGAATCTCCTCTGTTAGACCAAGTTTCTTGTGCCCCAAAAGTTCAACAAGCTGGAGGACAAGGTTAATGAATACAGAATCAGGGGTTCATCTCAGTAGAATCCAGTTAGTTTCATTCATTTTCATATTCATAGAGTTCTCCTGTCATATGCCATAAAAGGCACCAGATGACAGTCAACATGTGCCAATCTACATTTATTTCTAAGGGGAAAATAACATTCCAAGCACAGGTGCCACTGTGAAGTAGCATGGTAAATGGAAGGAAAATCAATGAACTTGCAATCATAGGTTTTGTTATTGTTTAATCATTTTTCAATTGTGACCACCTCTGTGACACCATTTGGGGTTTTCTTGGTATAGATGCCATAATGGTTTTCCTATTTCCTTCTCCAATTCATTTTACAGGTGAGGAAACTGAGGTGAACAGGATTAAGTGACTTGCCCAGGGTCACATGGCTAGTGTGTATCTGAGACTGGACTTGAACACAGGAAGATACGTCTTCCTCACTCCAGGCCCAGTGCTCTATGCACTACGCCACCTTGCTGCCCTAGTAATCATAGCACATGAGTTCAAATCTTGATTCTTACACTCTCAACCTTTGTGATCATGGGCAAATCATTCCAAGTTCCTCGCTTCACCTTCCTCAGTTTCATATACAAAAAAGTTTGGGCCAGATGGTCTCTAAGGCCCCTTCCAGCTCTAAATCTGTGAAATGGTCTCTATATGCTGTAGTCTTCATGTCAAAGAACAGCACATTCAGTGGGGTTGGGGGAGAGGGTTGTCTAATCAGTAAATCACATCTTTTTTTTTTAAACAAGTGAGCAGGCTACAAATTAGCATCTTACACCAAGTGACTAAGAAAAAAACCCATTAAACCATCAGGCAAGAACTCTCCATGGTTTTTATGAATTACTATGATTCATCCAGAGGAAGTATCTGTACAAGTATCATTTCTACAAACCCTCAGGGGTTCCTGATAGATTACACATTGCTACGTCAGAAAAGGAACAATGACTCATCATCATGTTGTCAAAGATTTGATCAAAAGCCTAAGTTAAAAGTACTTGTAAATTTTGACATATTACTGGATGCTTTATGTGATTATGCTTCTTTTGATATTAAGTCATATTTGACTCTTCATGACCCCATTTGGGATTTTCTTGGCAAAGGCACTGGAGTGGTTTACTATTTCCTTCTCCAACTCATTTTACAAAAGAGGAAACTGAGGCAAACAGGATTAAGTGACTTGCCCAGGGTCACATAACTACTAAGTGTCTGGGGCTGGATTAAATGCAAGTCTTCCTCACTCCAGGTCCAGCATTCTATCAACTGTGTCACCTACTACATGATTATGCTACAAGTTATTTTTATGAGATGCAATATGACATAGCAGAGAGAGAGAGAGCTATCAGTGGAGTCATGAAGACCTAGGTTCAGGTCTTGCCTCTGACATATTCTAGTTGCATGACCGGAGGGAATCACTTAGGCTCTCAGTGCCTCAGGCCACTTCCCAAGACTATAAGTCATAGTCTGAATTGGTAGTCTTCATTGGTGGAAGAAGATTCCATGGTGGGAGCTCCCTACAAGGGTAAAACCATGTGTCTTAGACCCTTCTCTCTTTCTTCCCCCAGCCTCAAAATAGCTATGCTAAAGAAACTTGGCTTTCCAAATATAAAAATATGAATGTCCTTTACATTCCCCAAGTTTACAGAATGAGTTAACCAAATTTATAAAATAAAATTTCTCTAACAAAACAGTGCTGGGATGATACTCATTATGACTCTGTCTTGTGCCAACATGCTTGATTTAGAATTTCAGAGCTGGAAGAGACCATGTAAATCATCTCACTTAGCCCATTCCTAAGTGGGGACATCCCCAAGTAGTGGTCATACAGCCTCCACTTAAAGATCTCCAGAAATGAATTTTTTGACTATCTTTGTATCCTCAGCATTTAACATGGTGCCTGGCACATTGGAGGTACTCAATAAATGCTAGCTGACCGATTGGCCCCACTTTTGGACAGCTTAACTCTGGAAAGGTCCCTCCTCCCCAATATGAACTGAAATCTGCCTCTCAGTAGGTTTCATCACTTCTTCCTAAATGCTACCCTCTGGGGCCATGCCCAAGTCTAGTCATTCCTAGACAAAATAGCCCTAATTTAAAGATAGGCGTTATGCCTTTCCCCACTCTTCGTCTAAAATGAACAACTCTGATTCCTTTAACAGACACTGATCACCTTCCTGTATGTTGTGCTACAGATTGTCAATGTCCTGACTAAATTAGGACACCCCAAATTGAACCTAATACTGCAGGCATAGTCTAATAGAGGAAAGTAAAGTAGGTTCTCACTTCCTTTTTCTGGACCTGATTCTTCCATCAGTGCAGCTTACAATAGCATTAGCTCTTTGATCTTCCATTTTATACACTATTGATTCACATTAAATTTTCAATCTATCAAATTCCCTGTATTTTTTCACAGATCTAGCCATACTTCACTCTTCATGTACTTGTACAGTTGAATTTCCATACCTCTGTTTAGAGAACCACAATCCTTCCAGTTTCCCAGGTTCAAGTATGATTCCTCCCTAGCCTTGACATCATACATCCAGTCACCAAATATTGTCAGTTAAAACCCTACAGCATCTCTTGTTTCTGCTTACTGACTAATACACACTGTCACCAGCCTAGCCCAGGCCCTCATCACATCACCCCTCTCCAATTCTTCATTCACATAGCTGCCAGAGTGATCTTCCTAAAGCACAGGTCTGATCATGTCAGTATCCTGCTCAATAAACTCTTGTAGCTCCCTGTTACCTCTAAGATCAAACAGAACTTCTTTTGTTTGGAATTTGAAGACCTTCACAACCTTGCTCCAACCTACTCTGTATATATTATAGTAGAGATAGTGAACACTATCTATTATTCTTGGACACACATTCTGCATTCCATCCCAACTCGTCTTCATACTATTCCTTATACAAAATATTCCATATTCTGCATAGACCTAGGTCTAAGCTCTGTATCCTCCTGCTGCTGCTGCTGAGGAAGAGAAGGAGGAGGTGGAGCAGGAGGAGGAGGAATAAGAGGAAGAGGAGGAGAAGGATCAGAATCAAGATCAGGATCAGGATCAGGATCTCGACGATGGAAAGAGTCTGAAACCTACAATACGGATCTTCTTTCCCTCCAAACATTTGGCACAGTTTTAGATTCCCTTTTCTTCCCCTCAGGTTTTTTTTTCTTTGTTTTTCTCTCGAAATATCCTTACACTCCTTTAAGAAATACTTTATACTTTTGGATAAACTAAAGAATAAAAGTCCTTTTACCTCCTGCCCTTACAGGGAAGCCAAAGTGCATTTTATATAGAAATAGGGACTTGCTCTGAATTCCAGATGAGAAAACACCCTCTACTAATACAGGTTAGCACTTTCTCTGTAACTCAGAGTCTTAGAGAATTGCCTGAAGTGCTAAGAAATGACTTACTCAGACTCACACAAACAGCATGTGTCAAAAGGTGGGACCTGAACCAAGGTCTTCTTGTACAGACCCCATCAACTTGCCTTAATGGTGTCTCCATATGGAACACTCTAGGGAACAGATGGTGTCTCTTCACAAGGAAGATGCTAAGAAGTTGCTTCCAGGAGAATTGTATAAGGCAAGTACCTTGGAGAGAATGCACCACAATTAAATAGTTTTGAGTGACTAATTATACAGTGAATGAGTGGTATTCAAAAAGACCTCTCATTTTTAGCTAGTAACATTGGGCCTAAAGTCAAGAAGACCTGAGTTCAAATTCAGCCTCAGACAGCAAGTCACTTAACTTCTGTTTGCCTCAGTTTCCTCATCTGTAAAATGTGGATAAGAATGGCACTTGCTTCCTAGAGTTGTTGAGAGGATAAAATGATATAATAATTGTAACGTGCTTAGCACAGCATGGGGCACATGGTAAGCACTATATAAATGTTAGATATCATTACCATTTATCTCATTGTCTTCAGTAGTGCTCTGGTGGCAAAATAGCATTGGGTAAGAGACTATGTCATAAAGGAGAGGACTTTCTTCCCTCCCCGCCAAAGCTGTAAGAGAAATGGGACCAGATACTTTGCCTTTTTTTTGTTCCTTTCCATTCTAGGTGCATGGAATAGAGTCTCCAACATTTGAAGGTGTGAAGCCTAGAGAGTGATCCTTGGGAATCTGGGAATAACAATCAGGTCTGGCTTCATAACCAGTGACTGACTCACTGATGCCCTGAGGAGCAAGAAGTGATTCTTGGGAGTGATCATTATCACCAGAGTCAAGTGAAAAAATCATCTGGCAATCATCCCACATCTGGACATGCACTTGGAGGGATCAGTGCTAGGTACCGAGCCTACTCCTCCACAGATGGAAGTGGTATAGAAGAATGTTCTTGAAGTTTCCAGAGGAAATATTTGTACATTCTTACTATATCTTTGAAGTAATATCCTTTTGTGAAATTCAATTGATGCTAAGCTGATAAATGGAACTGGGGTACTAATCACTGGCCACTAACAAATGGGAAAACACACTTAGTGCAATCTAGAATGAATTGCTTAGAAGAGAGACATCCATATACTCTTCAGGGTACCTGAGAACCCTGAGTCAGAGATGTAGCAGATCTGGCCCTAGAGAGTGGGGCCAGAGCATACTCATTACAGTTACTAACTGACTCTTAAAGAGACATAAGTTTTCTGCCACTCCCTTCTTATTAAGTTAGATCTTAAATAAGAAGATATCCTAATGTTTTGTTTGGTCTTGATTTTTTTAAACCTGAGGTTTCATTGGTTAATGGAATTATAGGTGAGAAAACCTTACCAATGCAGGTGAGCAATTCTTCTGTAAGTTATAATTTTAGAGAATTTCCTGGGGCACTTAAAAGATAAATGACATTTCTAGAGTCAATAGATAGTATGTGTCAGAAGTAGTACTTGAACCCATATCTTTCCTATGCCACAGTAAGTCACACCTTTTTAACTCTAATTCTCATGTTAATAGGAAAATAATCTGCCCCTAACTTGTTTTGTGATCTTGAGCAAGTCTCTTCCCCAGGTTCCTCATCTATAAAATGTGAGCAAAGGAATAGAGGACCAAAAAAGCCCCTTTCAGGAGATGACTTAGCACAACTGGATTACAAAGTAGCTTACTGTAGGAGTTGTCTTACTCCAGTCTATTGCTCCTTAGGCCCTATGTCCTAGGACATAATAACCACTGTGAAAACAAAGCTCCCTAAATTCTTTGGTCCTCATGCTGTCCATGGTACTAGCCAGCACTAACTTTTGCCTTGTCTCTCCACTTGGCATTTAAGAGGCAGTCAGCCAGTAAGTTATTTTAGTATTTCTAAAAGCAGACTACTTGATAGCATCATTCTATTTTCAGTTATTATGCCATATGCCCATCATAGGAATGTTGAAGCAGAAAAAAATAAAAGAAAATGAGAGCATAACTTTATTGTGTCACATGTTTCAGGAATCTCAAAATGAATTTGATTATTGGATACTTTTTAGAACTTATATCAGTCCTCAAATAAGTATTGTATTTTCAAATATTTTCTGAGCAAGGCCTATTAGACTCCCAATGTTTATCTAGAGAAAGTAAAGAAGCAGCTTAGAAAAGGAATATACATGCATACATACAGACATACAGACGTGTGTGTGTATATGCATATGTATATATACATAAATATACATATATATAAAACTGGGGGTGGGGGAGAGGGAAAATGCTTTCTTAGCATGTATTTTCAGAGGCTTTTGTTCTAGAAATTATTTTTAGTGTTAGTAAATTATGCTAATTGAAGCAACGAGGCAGAAAAAAGAGTATATTTGGAATTGAAAGACTGTTCCTTATGAAATGTTTATACAATCCTTACAGATTCTCCCAGTGCATATTTAAAATTAGATGCATACTTTTTAAAAGTTGTAGTTATTTTGCCTGGTAAGGCCAGCCTGGAGCCTAGACTAGACTGATTCAGTGAAAACTTCCAAATCAGTCCACCCATACACATTTACTGAGGATTCAGGGCTGGTGCTGTGGTGGAGACAAAAGAAGTTCTAAACTTATTTTAGCATTAAGGAACTTCACAAATCCTGTAATTTAATGACTTTTAACCTTTCTTTTCACTAAAAATTAAAATATAGCTGAATCAAGGACAATGGAAAAATTCATGGCCAGTATAAGTAAAAGGGAATATGTCACCACTGAAAACTCAAGGGCGAGAACTGATATAAAAGCAAACATTCATGGCAAGTACAATTATGATACTTCTTTTATAGATAGGGATACCTCATTATAGATAGGGATAAGTAGTTAAATAACTGGCCCAAGATCACACAACTCATAAATCAGGATTTGAACTTGGGTCTTCCTGACTATATATCTAGCACTCTGTATCACTTAGCTGTCTCTTTACAACAATGGTGACTGTAAAATGTAACAAAGTAGAAGAAGACCTCTATACCATTGGATAGATCCCCTACAGAGAATCCTTTGTGGACAAAAGTAGTATAGAATAAGAAATGGGTTGATCATAATCTACATGAACAGAGTAAGTACCACTGGGCACTTGATTCATAGGTCCATGGATATAACATTTCTTTAACAAGATTGCTGTATAATTGAACTCTAAGATGTAGGCATCTAAAAAATTTTCTCCGTGAGTTACAGAAACAAATTGCAAAGACCTGTTAAATTGGTGTCATTAGATACTACCTTCACCAAAGCAGATTGCAATGCCTCTGTGCTCTGCTCTTTATCACCAAGATGCTTCCACATGGACATCTTAGAAGAATTTAAAATTTGGCATATCTTATCAAACAAAATTTGTTCCTCCTCCCCCAAGACTGATTCTCCTCTAAATTCCCCTGTTTCCAAAGAGGGCACCATGGCTCTTCCAGTTATCCAATGTTTGCAACCTCAGAGTCACCTTTGATTCTATCCTCTCCCTCACACTTCACATTCAACCAATTTCCACCAATTCTATCCCCACACCACTTCTCACAACTCACCTCTTCTCTCCTTTCACAAGGATACCCTCCCCAGTTCAGATCCTCATTACCTCTTACATGGACTATTGCCTCATAATTAGTCTTCCTGCTTTCAGCATTTTCTCTCTATAATCCAACATCCATACAATTATTAAATTGATATTTATAATGCACAATTTATACTATGTGTCTCCTGTGTTCAAAAAGCTCCAATAGCTCTTTATTATATAGGAAAAGAGGGAAGGAAGGGAAGAAAGAAGGAAGGAAGGAAGGATTTATTAAGTGCTTGCTATATGCCAGGTACTATGCTAAGCACTTTCCAAATACTATTATCATTGGATCCTCTCAACAGCTCTGGGAGGTAAGTGCTATTACTATTACAATTTTTATTTGTAAAATAAATTTCATTTATTTTTTCACAGCTGGAGAAACTAAGATAGCTTTTATGTATGGAAACATAGATTTAGAGCTAGAGAGACCTCAGAAATCTAGTTCAATCTCCTTAAATACATATGAAGAAATTGAGGTCCAAAGGGTCTGTAACATGACCCTGGTCTCACAGTTAGTAAGCATTGACTGTAGAATAAAAGAGACACTCCTCTGTTCAGCTTTTACGAAGCTTCACATTCTTACTCTAGCCCAGAGGTCTCAAACACAGGGCCCATGGGTCATATCCCAAAGGGCTGAACAAATCACATTAAAATGTAACTGGGAAATATTGAGCAAGTCAAATAAAATACAATAAAACATAGGTAATGTTAATATGTGCTATTCTAAGTGCATACAGACCTAAAGAGATCCTTCTGTATGGTTTGGTGGCCTTCATTTCTCCTTGAATTTGACACTACTGCTCTAGCCTACTCTTCCAGATTTATTTTCATTGTTGTTGCTGCTGATTCATTCGTGTCTGACTATATGTGACACCATGGACTTGTCCATTAGGGTTTTCTTGGCAAAGATACTAGAGTTGCTGGCCCTTTCCTTCTCTAGTGTATCCCCATTTTACAGATGAACCACTGAGGCAAATGGAGTTAAGTGATTTGGTCAGGGTCACAATGCTAATAAGTTTCTGAAGCTGTATTTGAACTCAGATCTTCCTGACTTCAGGCTTGATTCTCTACACCTAGCTGCTTTATTTCCATTATTCTCCTTTTAAAAACTCTGGATTTCACTCAAACTAGCCTACTTCTTAACCCCAAAATATAACAGTCATTTTTCTGCCACTTGATCTTTTCACAGGTTCCAAATACCTAGAATTCTTTTCTCCTCACCTGTAATTCTAGGTTTCTCCAGAACCACTCAGAACCACTTTCTACAGAAAGCTTTCCTTGATCTCCCTATTTGTTGGTGTTTTCTTCTTCCTTAACTTTAATTGTGCCTGCTTCTCTGTGTAAAATTATATTTCTCAAAAAAATCAAAGCTCCTTGAGGTCTAGAACTGGTTTTTTTTCACATTTTTATCTGTATAGAGGATTGATCAATATAACATGGTCAATCTGATGATGTTTAAGCAATGAGGCTGTTGGTTGGAAATTGACATTACATTAAAAAGGAATGTGAGGAGTTGATTCTCTAGCAATCCAGATTCATTTCCCTCTTCTAGGGAATTGAAATTGTTAGCTCTCAGGTTCCTGGGGTGGCAAGTAGAAGTCACTGGAGAGGAAAAAAGTATTATATTGATAGATTGCAGGCTACTGTGAATCTTAACCATTCTGTGGGAGGAAATAATGTTAAATATAGCATGTACTTGCATGGGAGCTGGAGAACCTTATATCCATATCTGTGCAGACCTACACACAATCTATATTCTGTGTCAGGTTCCAACAGACACCTAATTGGGAAAAAAGTCAAAAATATGATTGGAATATTAAAAATCCCTTAAGATTGAACCTAGTCCATATATTCCCTGTCATGAATGTTTGAATTCCCCTTTAAAAAGGAAGGACATTGAGATTGCTACAGTCAGCTCTTCACATTCCACTGAATTCCACTTTTCACTCCCAGGACCTAATATGGAACTCAATTCTTATAATCATACCCAAAATATTTGCATTCCCCTCAGAAGGGAAATGAACCTAGGGCTTCCTTTCTGACGTTTACCAATCAAATAATGCATAGTAGTAGCAAAGAGCAAAGTCCAGATTTTGCTTCTGCATATCATGGCTAAACCCCTTGTTGTTAGAGTACCTACTTCACAGAGCTGTTGTGAAGATGAAGTGAGATAATATATGTAAAGTGCTACATAAATGTCAGCTATTTTGGTTTTCTTTTGCATTTTATATTTCACTCAGCATTTTTTTTAACATGAGAAAAAACACAGATGGAGCTTAATCTGGTAGTTGAAATAGAATAGTCATTATATGCATTTGATTTGATTTGTAGCTCAAATTCTTAATTTGCCTAACTGTAGTATGGGAGTACTGTTGGTTTATGAAATTCTTTGAAACCCTCGAATTAAATTGACTACCATAAACAAAACTACAAAGTCTTGGTTTGATTTTCCAAATTTATTACATAAATTTCCTTCTGATTTCAAAACCCTCAACAATCACTCCACTTAATTGTTTGTTTTTTTTCTGGTAGTCAAGATGATGGAGTAAACAATAAATCACTGTAGCTTTCCCATATTCACCTGCAAACAACCATAAAATAGCACCCCAGAACAAATCTTGGAACAGCTGGGATAGCCAAAAGACTAGGTGGAGTGGTCTTTTAACCTGGCAGACTTGGAGGATAAGGCAAGAAAGGTCTGTCCCACTCAAATAAAAAGGGAGCATGTTCCAGGATGTGAAACATCCTCACAAGCCAGAAGCAACCCCACCTCAGCAAACTGGTTAGGATATCCTGAGCCCCAGGGTGGTAGAGCAGGCAAATGCCAACATCAGTACCACCACCACTACCACCACACAGACCTTAGCATAGCCAGAGGAACTGGCAGAGTCCAGCCCAGAGAGCCACCAAGTCCTTCAGGACAGCCCCAGTCAAACAGTCATCCTACAGAGGTCAGACCTCCATGTGCTTTAGGATAGCCCTCAGGAGACACAGAAAAACCCCACCATGCCTCAGCACTATCACTAGGACCCCAGTTTAGTATCAGATAAGCTACCAGACCCCAGCAGTGTCCAGCAGTGCCAGCCACCTCCATTCCACCCACTCAATACAGTACAAGCCACAAGGATCCCTGATGGGCCTCAGGGCAATATCAGTGCAGCACCAAGTAAATAGCCAGAGCCTGCAGTCATTGGCACAAGAAGCCTGAGGCAGAGCTCCTCCACCCTGGGAACAAAAATCAAATTTAAAAGAAAAGAAAAAGGCCAAAAAAGATGAGCAAAAAACAACAACAAAAAAGAATGTGACCATAGAAAGTTATTATGGTGACAGGGAAGACCAAGACACAAACTCAGAAGGGGATAACAATGTCCAAACATCTATGGGCAAAACTCCAAAGAAAAATGGGAAGTGGGCTCAAGCCCAGAAAGGACTTGTGAAAGAGCTCAAAAGTGAGCTTAAAAATCATACAAGAGAGGTAGAAGAAAAATATGGAAAAGAAATGAGAGTGATGTGAAAGAATTATGAAAAAAGAGTCAACAGCTTAGAAAACTGCTTAAAGAGTAGAATTGCCCAAATGGAAAGGAAAGCATGAAAGCTAATCAGAGAAAATGTTTTATTTTTCCCCAATTACATGTAAAAGTAATTGTAACATTTTTTTTAATTTTGAGTTCCAAATTCTCTACCTCCCTCCTATCCCATCCCCTCCCCCCTCATTGAGAGGGCAAGCAATTTAACATAGGTTATACAGGTATAGTCATGCAAAACACATTTCCATATAAGTCATTCTGTAAAAGAAAATACAGAGCAAAAAAAGCAAGGAAAAAAGTAAAGAAAAAGTATCTCTGATTAGCATTCAGGTTCTACCAGTTCTTTCTCTGGAGGTGGATAGCAACTTTTATTTGTAAGCCCTAAAGAATTGTCTTGGATCATTATATTGCTGATAATAGCTAAGTTATTCATAGTAGATCATCATACAATATTGCTGTTTCTGTGTAAAACGTTCTCCTAGTTTGGCTCATTTCACTTTGCATCAGTTCATGTAAGTCTTTCCATGTTTTTTCAGAGCATCCTACTAAACATTTCTTAAAGCACAATAGTATTCCATCGCAATCATATATAACAACAATCATATATAACAACTAGTTCAGCCATTCCCCAACTGATGGATATCCCCCCAATTTCCAATTATTTGTCACCACTAACAGAGCTGCTATAAATATTGTTGTACATGTAGATCCTTTTCCTTTTTGTTTTTATCTCTTTGGAATATAGACCTAATCATGGTATTGCTTGGTCAAAGGGTACACATGGTTTTATAGCTCTTTGGGCATAATTCCAAATTGCTCTGCAGAAAGGTTGACTAAGTATACAATATACATTAGTATTTTAATTTTCTCACATCCCCTCCTGCATTTGTCATTTTACTTTTAGCAATCACTCTAAATAATAATAGTTGATTCATTTCAACATATGAATCTTCACTAAAATGTCACTCTGATATCTCATCCTGGAATGGTTCTTCAAGGGTCGGCCATTGGACTGCAACTTCTAATAGTTACTGCCAATCTAGAAGGGCTTTAAGCTTGAATTTAGTGTCTACCAACTAAGGACTTTTATGTCTAACAGATCCCCAGCACTTAGTAAGTGCTTTAAAATCCTTTTTTATTCAATTGATCCTTTATTCATTATCGGATAAGATCATTAAAAGAGTTGTCAAGAACTTATGATATTGGGAAGAGAGAATAGAACATGCATTATGATCGTATATGGTGGTATATAGGTAGGGAATATGTGGGGCAAGGGTACACAGACAGAAAGGCAACTTATTGTTCTGACAGGATTACAGTGCTTTCTGGTGATGTCATCATGCTTTTTGTTCTTTTTGTGTTTTCTCTCTGCAGATCCTATAACTGATTTTCTTCTCTTCTGCTCCCTACTTATTTTTCTTTAACCAATCAATCAGTCAATTAATAAACATTTATTAAGGGTCTACTATGCCCCCAACACTGTGCAAAACACTAACCCAGGCTTCTCTTTTCTCCACTCTCTCTTTTCACATACTTTCTGCTGAGCATTATTGTCTATTTCTAGCTTCTGGACTTCATCTAGTCCAAGCCACCTGGTGGCCATCTCAGCTCCAGTCTTCTGAAGTGTGGTGATTAGAAAGCTTTATCTGATAAAAGTTAGCTGATAGCTCTTCAATCTTAGAAAGCAGCTATAAACCATTACATCCAGATAACAAAAACCAGGCAGAGTGCTCCCAGGCTAAAATTAAGTCCTTTAATCCCTGTGTCTGTGTCTGAGATAAAGTCTTTTGTTCTGCAAGTATTTGACTTAGTGTAAGAAATTCCTAAGCTCTTCTCTAACTTAGCAAGGAAATTAATTTGACCCTGAACAAAAGGTAACTGAAAAAGTCCAGCTCATTGCCTCTATCTTGTTACCTGTAACTTCCCCTATAGGCCTGCCAATATTATGAATATCTGCTAGCAGTAAAACCCCTAAGTTTTATTGCTATATTTTGGCCAACAACAACAAAATCATCCCCTTATACATAGATTTGGTCTGTTATTCAGTGAAACCCTGGAAAAAACTGAATTTTAAAAGATTCAATAATAATTTTTGAAATGTAATAGCATTTAGTAGCAAAAGATTCCTAGCCTCTCACCTCCCCTTTAACTTCTAGTCTTTTCACAAAAAACTATGAAGGGACTCAAATAAAATTTCTGTTTGTAACATATACAGGCAAATGATATCTTTAGTATCTTATAATTAAAGATCTGATTATGTTAGTTCATCTGTGGAAATGTGTAAGTGCCATTAACTGCTAAACAGAATACTACGATTAGTCTTCCCTGCTTGAATCTATTTTAATAAATCTAAAAGCATCTCATGCAAACAGCAAAACAGGATGTGCAGTCTCCATAGAAACCAAAGCTGATTTTATTAAGAAGGAATAAACCACTCTGGACCGGGTTCCCCACAGGGACCCTCATTTGCAACCAGTTTCTTGAATAAGCTGCTGTGTATGTGAATTCTACCACCTGATGCTAGTTATCATTAGCCATGCCTAATAGAGGCCTCCTCTACATCTGGTCTCCAGTGGGGAAAAAGGAAAGGGAATAATTCTGTGTCTACAAAGGACATTTTGGATTTTTTTGATTGAAATGTAAATGTAACATTCATTGCAAAGTGATTTCCTAAAAAGGAGTTGTTCCCTGCTCACTTCTATACTAAAAGCTGGCAATGCAGGTATACTTCATTTTACAGAAGAAAAAGAATGTTTTCCAGAAAAATTGATTATAAAGCAGTTTTCTATAAATTGAACCATTTCACATTGGCTTCTATTATAAGATAGTAGTTATTCTTTTGTGAGAAAGAAGGAAAGGTATTGAGTCTAAATTCAATTCCATCCAATAAGTTCTTATCAGTGCAAAGACATAAAAAAAAATTCTTGTCCTCAAGGAGTTTACATTCTACTGAGGAGAAACAACATGCACACAGGTTAGCAAACACAAAGTAATTTTTGAAGGCAAGAGGAAGGAGGGGAGAAGGATGGAGTGGGTATAATAGTGATATTAGGAATCGGAAAAGTCCTTCTTCAGGAAAGGGCATGTGAACTGAGCCTTGGAGGGAGCTAAGTATTCTAAGACATAACAAAAGCCTGCCTTAACAATGTAAGAAAAACATTTTTAAATTATATTTTGAAAAGAATAATGATCATTTTCAGATTGTAATTCATTTTCTTTTATAATTCTCACACTGTAGAGAAACCATGATGGAGAAAATTTCCCACTCCAAACTTCAAGCCCTTCCATGAATTTAAAACGGGAATAGACAGATAACCTATATTTGTGACCTGGACCTTTATTTTTCATATAGTCTTCTATTTTGATACTAAACTAAAATTCCTATAGGCAAAAAAAGCAAGCTTTTAACTGCACCTTTTTTAAATTTTTAAATTAATTTTTGTTTATTTTTAGTTTACATCATTGATTTCCACAAGATTTTGAGTTACAAATTTTCTCCCTGTCTTTCTCCTACCCACCCTGTCAAAACAGCAATCCCACTGTATACCTCCCCCCAATCTGCTCTCTCCTATATCCTCCACCATCTCTCTTCTAACTTTCTGGTAGAGCAAGAAGGTTCTCCCTATCCCAGTGCCTGTATTTCTTATTTCCAAGTTGCATGTAAATAATACTAATAATTATACATATACATATATATATATTTTAACATATGATTTTAGAACTTTGAATTCTAGATTCTTTCCCTTCCTCCCTTGTCACCCACCCCCACTGGAAAGACAGGCAATTCAATACAGGTCGTACGTGTGTAGTTACACTAACTGCACCTTTTTTAAAAAAGGAATTTTGCTTTTCTGGTCCAGACCTGTGATTTCTTTGTTATAGGATATCTCCCAATTTGGAATTTCCTTTACCTAATATAGACTAGCAACTCCTCTACAGCAAACAAAATAACAACTGTAAAGCATTCGTGTATGTGTGACATGTAGTAGGTGCTTAATAAATGCTTGTTCCCTTCTCCCTTCCTTTCCCAGTAACTTTAATCCTTAAGTTTCCTGGGTACTAAGAAGTTAGGTGCACCCAGGGTTACACAGCCAGTATGTGTCAGAGGCAGGACTAGAAACCAGTTATTTGTGTCTGCAAAATAAGCTCTCTATCCATAATGTCACTATGCCTTCTCTAATCTTCTGTTTTTATCCTAAACTAAGCATCCTTTTCAATTATTCAATTCCATTCACCGTTTATTAAGAGCCTGTTATGTGCCAGACAATATACTAAGTGCCAAGGATAGAAATCAAAAAAAAAAAAAAAAAAAAGGACAGTCCTGCTGTATTGGTAATGGAATTTGGAGATGCCCTTGTATTGGCTTGGTTTTTGGGTTGAGTGTTAAAACCCAAAGCTTGTGGGATGGACGTGAAGAGGGCTGAACTGGGTGCAGCCGTGAATTGGGAGAGAGGCCCAAGCTTAGAGAAGGCCAGAGGGATTTTGGGAGAGCAGTATCCAGTATTGTGGAGCCTGAGTTGCTGAGAGAAAGACTGCTGAGAGCCTGTTGGAACTGCCCAGGACTTTTGAGAACTGCCACCTGGAACTGCCAAGGACTGAGCTGGCATGGCTGTGATGCCAGTATTTTGTGTGTCTGTTTTGATGTTGTTTTGCCAGATTCA
>JAQQSU010000022.1:72482-145063 GCA_028627135.1 Pseudochirops cupreus | reverse complement strand
GTAGCCGAGCTGACTTTAGTGGGAAGTATCTCTGTGTGCGTTTTGGAGTTCCAGGATTGGTTTAGAGTCCTCTTTTATGGGTATTTTGGGGTGGCTATGTGAGAGCTGCGATGTGTTGCTGCTGCTACGCCGCCATCCTGGCTCCGTCCCCTGTTTATTTTTAAAGAAAGCATTTGACTTGACAGAAAAAAAATTTAACCTTGATGAAGACTCTTCTTAGACAAAATTTCTTCCAAAGTAACTCTTAAATTATAAAAGATTTTATGAATGATGAAACTATAGAAATTCAATTATACACTAAGTTTTGACACTAAGCAACTTATAAAATATCAGGGCATATATTTGCCCAAAGTGTTTACCATTTTTGTGAAAGATGTTTTTTGCAGTTCAATGATACCATTTTGATTCTGAGATATGACATTGATTAATCCCCAGAACACTACAAAGCATCTTCAGTAAAATCCATAGCAATGTAAAATGTATCAGTCTAGATATCCTGCCAAAAACAAAATGAAAAAGAAAGTATTTCTCAGATTCTGCCACTTTATGAATGGACAATGAGATAGGCCAAGACTTGAGGAGATCAGGTTGAATTGTATTTTTAAAACTGTAGCATGCATTCAATGATAACATCTTTCCCACTACTCTAAGTTTCCATTTCTTTAATAATAGTATTCTCTTGATAATGTTATTGAAAAAATTAAATTGATTCAGTATCATTTTACAGTTGATTCTACTCTGTAATTGATTCTATTCTGTATTACAGCCCCATTTTGTATGATTGCTCACACCACATTTCTTTGTTTCTTAGCCTATGAGCTAAGTTTAAGACTTCGATGCTCCTGCTAATCACTGTTCTGTTCTTGCCTCAAGGAAATCTATTATCTTTGAGTGATGCAGATAGGCACTAGGGATTCTGGTTTAGTATCCTTGTATCACCAAACTATCCTTCAGAGATGTCTGGTTTGTTATTCAAAAAGTCTGGTCCACTATTTCTAACCTTGTAGATGGATTTAAACAATGATATTTTTTAGTCACATAATGAACATTTTTTAGTCACAGAAGGGAAAGAGGGGTTGCTAGACTCTGTACATCAATGCAGTATTCACAGCACCAACTACAACTATGACTATGCTAGCATAATTCTGAATTGCAAGCTATAACACACCCTCCATATAGAAGAGAGAAGCAAAGCACTTATTTAAACACCAGAAGGCTGAATCCCCAAACTAGAAAGCCAAATCCCAACACCAGAAAGTGAAATTATCATAGCAACAAAGAAGTTAATACACCTTATCACTGAAGAGAGCAACACCATACCTCTTTAGCCTTCCCAGAAACACTCACAAGCCTAGCTGTCTGCTTGCCTGCATCTTCTCTCCTCCCTCCATCTAACTGCTCTGACTCCTAGCTTCCTGTGGGCTGTGCTCCACCCTTCAACAAACTCTACCTACCACAGGTTCCATTTGATTACATTTGGCCTATTTGGGAATAGGGAAGATCTTCAAATTCCCTTATACCTATTAAGGGGCAGGGAAGATCTTTAAATTCTCATTACCATTACATTGGGCCCCAGTGTCTTTCATGTCCCTTACATAGGAAAAATACATTAACAATACATTTCATTACATAGGTTAATGGGAGTTTAGGGGTAACTGGTGTCAGCAAAACTTTACAACAGTATAACAGAGATAACAGAAAATAAGCACATAAAACAATATCTTAGGGTCATTCCCTCCTCGAACAAATGGGGCTCAAAATCTTGGGGTAAGGGGTAAAGGTCTCTTCTCCATAGTTACTTTCTGTTGAAATTGGCTGTAGAGCTGTCCCTGCCCCAAGAGGTCCCATTTAAGAGGTCAGTTGTTTAGCAGGCATCCAGAGCTTGGTTCCTTGCCTGCATCTTCTCCTCTCTCCAGCTGAAGATGCTCTGACTCCTGGCTTCCTGTGGGCTCTGCTCCACCCTTCACCAAACTCCTCTCACCGTAGGTTCCATGTGATTACATTTGGCCTTTTAGGGGACGGGGAGGATCTTCAAATTACCATTATGGCCCCTTATCCCCAATTTCCAGCCAACCATGCTGTTCTCATTCCCATGGTGCTGCCAGCCCTGTAACCAATTATATTATTTTCCTCACCTGCCTAGTTCTGTTCTTTGTTATGTGCTTATAAAAGGGAGCTGTGCTGCCTGCTCTGGGTCATTGCCTTAAGTGAGGTATCTGTTTGATCCACCTTATTAACAGGTTTGTGCTCTGCTAATAAATTGATAAAGCTTGGACTTCTGTACCTCACTTTACCTTTATTAAATTTTATTGAGACACTTTATAACTTCGAATTACAAAATTACAAAACATCACAATCTTAGAAAAATTTAAAGTATAAGTAACCCAAAGAATAAAGGAAAGACATATAGTTGTTTTAAGTAGGTCGTAACATATTGCCAAAAATGACTTGCACTGACAAAGTGATAAATAAGATTTGCCAAGGATACATATGACCAGAAAAAGAAATGGTTCAGTCAAGTATTAAGTCAGTCAGTAAACATTTCTTATGCATCTACTATGTGCCAGACACAAACAAAGGCAAAAGATAGTGCTTGCTCTTAAAGAGCTCATGGTCCAATGGGGAAGACAACATACAAACAATTTTGTACTATATATGTATAGATAGACGTAGATGTATATATTCAACATGAGGAAACTACTAGCATTAAGGGAGATTATAAAGGCTTCCCATAGAAGGTTGAATTTTAGTGTGGGCTTAAAGGAGTCGAGAAGAACCAGGAGGAGGAGATGTGGAAGGAGATAATCCCTGGCATGGGGGGACAGGCAGTGAAAATGAAGTAGTAAGATTAATATATGACCAACAAATTGCCCAAGTGTTACACTGGTACCAATGAGATTAAAAGAGAGTAAGGTCAATTGTTTTGATCCTCTTTGGAAGATTTATGGGGAAATATGGAGCATAATCACAGAAAGTGAGAAGATAAAGGAAGATTACCATTTGAGTCAATAGAGAGAGAGAGAGCCCATGTATATGAAAACATTAGTCCACTAAATTTCTAAAAAATACTTCAGCTCTCTGCCCTTACTTCCTGCGAGCCAGGGAAAGCCAGTTTGAATGGTATGGCCCTAGACTTCAGGTTGCTTGTATGCTAAAGCTTAACTGACCTAGAAACTTGCTATTGATCTCCCTCTCTAGCTGCTGGCTTGCCCTGGCATAGAGTTCCTGGCATGGGTTCCTGGTCTTTCCTCAATCATTACTAGGCAATTCAGATAATGTCCTGATTTCAGTAGTACAGATTAGCCCACTACCTTGCCTCATGAGTGGTGAGTAGTCTCTTATTAATGCCATGTCAGTAATTTGTCTAAAACTCTCTAGGTAAAATTGTAATCTTTTTACATTGGCACAGTCTAATAATGAACAACTAATATATCTCCAATTATTAGTCTTCCTTTATTTTGGTAAGGAATGTTTTAAAGTTATATTCATGTAAGTCCTGAGCATCTTGGTGAGTGGACTCCAAGATATTTTATACTTTCTGTAGTTACTTTGAATGAAATGTCTATATTTATCTCTTCTCACTGACTTTTGTTGGTAATATACAGAAAAGCTGAAGATTCTTTTGAGTTTGTGTTGTATCTTGATACTTTAATGAAGTTATTATTTCTTTTTTGGCAAATCTTTTTATTTTAAACAAATACAAAATAAGAAAAGACAAGAAACTAACTTAAATACTAAAACTAAAATAATACAAAATAAGAAAAGAAAAAAAAGCATTGCCATGTGCACAGCAGAACTGGAGAGAGGATTCAAAATATACAGCAATAAATTTCCATTTCAAGAAACCTATATAGTAAATACTATGCATTTTTGTTGAGAGCTGTCCATCTTTTCTTTGCTTCCTTGTAAGTTTTCTTTTGTTCTTTGCTTTGCACTTTTTTACTTCTTCTTCCCACTCCCCAGAAGGCTACAATTAAGTATATGAATACATATGTATACACACATGCATACATACGTAAATATGTAATACATATATAGACATGTACACACAAAGATATACATATATGTTCATGCATATTCCCATATATACTTACTTACAAATACATATACTTTGATATCTGTACTCACAATCATATATAGACATGTACATTTATAGTCATCTGTGTAAGTTCACACTATGATTATTTGTCCTGTTTCTCTGAGAGTAGATAATCTCTTCTTTCATAAGTCCAAGTCTTATCATATTTTTCCAAGTTCATCAAGTCATCATTTCCTACACCACAGCAATATTCCAACCTTATACTGTCTAGTTGTTTTAAATAGTCCAAAACAATGTTGAATATGGCTGACACATGGTGTAGATTCCCTATTTTTCTCTTTTGCTTAAATCTATTTTAGCCTTAATTTTGTCCAAGATCATGCTCACCACCTCTGTTCCTTTTTCCTAACAAATTCTACTTCTGATCTTTATGTCTGTGTGTATCTCCTATTTCCTATCCCTCCTGACTTCTCTACTTTACTTCTATCTGATACCTTGCTGTTCTATTACTACTTGACCTATCCCCTTGCCCCCCACCAAGGACCCTTTTCTTATCCTCTCATCCCCATTAATCTAAACACCCTTCTATATCACTCGCTTAACCTATTCTCTCCCCCTCCTCTCTAGAGATATCTCCCTTATCCTCTTCCCCTCCCTTTTTCTTTGGTGTTTTATTTCTTTCTGAATTTAGAAGACTTTTATACTCTTCTAGATTCTTACGTATTATTCACTCTTGAACCCATTCCCAATGAAAGTAGATTTCCAGAACTAGCAGCCCTCCTCCCCATCTAATTCCTCTGTGTCAGTTCTTCCTCTCACACTTCATTTGTATAAGATAATTACTCTTTTTAGCTGTTCCTAAATGGTTTTGCTTTTAAAAATCATATCATAATCATGTCTACCCCAATCTTTTTTATAAACTACCCAATTACTAAAAATAATCTTAGACATATGTTTTGCATTTCCCCATAAAAAAGGTGAACAGTCTGTCCTCATTACGTCTCTTGTAATTTTCTTAACATTTACCTTGTATTTCTCTTGACTCTTGTAGGTCAAGTCTTCTATTAAGTTTTTTTTTAGTTTTTTTTTTTTAACAAAGTCTCGAAAGTTTGACAATTCATTAAATGTTAATTTTTTGAATTCAGTATTATACTTAGCTTTGCTGGGTATGATATTTTTGGAACTCTAGTTAATTTGCTGTTCACTATATAGTGTTCCAAGACCTGTGGTCTTTTAGTATAACCACTGTTAGGTATTATGTGATTCTAATTGTGGCACCGCTATATTTAATTTTTTTTGTTGTTGTTGTCGCTTGTAATATTTTATCCTTGAGCTGGGAGTTTTGGGATTTGGCTAGGAGGGTTCTCCTCAGAGGATCTCTTTCAGGCAGCGATTGGTAGATTTTTTTTTTCTGTTTCTTCTTTTCCCTCTTCTAAAGCTTCAGGAGAATTTTCTTTAATAGTTTCTTGTATTGTTGCATCACAATTCTTTTTTTTTTTTGATCATAGCTTTTAGGTAGTCTGTTTATTCTTGTTTCCTCTTTTTGATCTGTTCTCCAGATCAGTTGTTTTTCATATGAGATGTTTCACATTCTCTTCTATTTTTTTCATTCTTTATAGTTTACTTTTTGGTGTCATGACTTTTCTGGTTTCCCCTTTCCCAGTTCTCATTTTCAAGGAGCTGTTTTATTCCTTAAGATTCTGGATCTTTTCTAATTGGTTGACTTTCTTTTCATAATCTTGTTTTTCTTGGAGTGTTCTCATTTATTTATTTTAGTTTTCCCCCAATCTCTCTCATTTGATTTTTAAAGTCTTTTTTAACTTCTTCTATGATTCTTTATGGGCAGGTGACCATTTGACATTACTCTTTGGGGTAGAAGAGGGTTTCTTTAGTTCAGTGCACTCATCTGAAGATGAACCTTGGTCTTCTCTATTCCCACAGTAACTTTGTATGGTTAAATTCTTTCTTCTTTGCCTCTGCATTTTTTTTCTGGTTGTAGCAGTTTATTTTCTCGTAATCACTTCTAGCCCTGGGGTATGGGGGGATGGTGCCTCTGACCTCAAATCCTTCCTTAGTTCTCCCTTGGGGCCTGGAATTGAAGCCAAGACCACAGCCTCCAGTAAGTGCCCACATCTAGCAATATCCCCACCTCTCTGCTTCCGTACTTCACTGGGCATGTATTGGTTCCTTCTTGCTCAGAGTCTTGTCTCCACAGCACAACTGGGTCTGGTGTTCCTTGTCAGCAGAGGTTCTTTCTATCTTCTCCGGCTCAGACACCCAGCTCTCCTCACTGTCCCAGGGGTAAAAATCCCTGTGGCTAGTGCCCAGGTAACCTCCCAATCCAGCTAAGCCTAGGGCTCACTGTTTGTTGTTTAAGCAGGAATAGCCTGAAGGTGCTTATTCTTCACCGGGACTAACCCTCTTTCTGGGATTTTTCTTCAGATCTTTGATTTTTTCAGGAGGGCCATCTTCTGTCCCCAGTCTTATTTATTTTTACTTCTATGTGTTAGCCATGAGGTGCTCTTTTATCTCATTTGTAGGGGGGAAGTCTGGGGGGGTTGGAATTTTCTGACCTACTTTACCATCTTCTCAGAATTCTCTCTGAAGTTATTATTTCAATTAACATTTTAGTTTGAATAGGATTTTTGGGGGGTAAAATATCTTTTCATCAGATAAAAGCAATATTTTTGTTTCTTTTTTGCCTATGTTTATTCCCTTAATTTCTTTATTTTATATTACAATAATAGCGAGTGTTCCTAGAACTGTATCAAATAATGCTGATAACAGTGTACATTCTTGTTTTACTTCTAATCTTTCTGGAAAGTCCTTTTTAGCATTTCTCTATTGTGTACAATGCTAGCTTTTCATTTTAGTTAGGTACTGTTTCCCATTTTAAGGAAAGATTCATTTATTTCTAAGAATTTTAATGTCTTCAACCTAAGTGGATATTGTATTTTCTAAAAATCCTTCCTTGAACTTATTAACATAATCATAGGGTTTTTTATTGTTTTTATTTTCAATGTGGTTCATTATTTTTTATATTTTTCTTAGCATCAAACAAAATCTTGCATTCATGATATAAATCCAGCATAGTCATAGGGCACAATCTTTTTAATATGTAGCTAGGGCATCTTTCTTAAATTTTTATTTAAAATTTTTGCATTTTTATTCACAGATAATGATCTGTAGTTTTCTCTATATGCTTTTTCTTTTCTTGGTTTGAGTATTCGAACTATATTTGAATCATAGGAGTTTTATCAGATATTTTCTTTCACTTTTTTAAAGGCAATGTTTTATTTTCTGATTCATGGTCAAGGGGCAATGAAATTTATCTTGAAATATTTTCTTGAAAGTCCGTGCTCAGAAAATCATGAACAGTAGGGAAGACATTAAATCACTGAAGCTTTGAATATATCTTACACAATATTGTTTACACAAAACACAAGTTAAATATAAACACAGAGCAATTGATAATTTTATGTAAATCTGTTTTATGTGATATTATTATATATAAAAATGTTTTTCAGTTTTCTGTTATTTGTGAAAAGATCAATACCAGATCAAATCACATTCTATTGGCCAAAGGTGCTAGAAATCTTACTTCAGCATTAAATCTTTTACACAGTAAAATGCATTTTCTAATTTGATATCTTCTGAAGAATGGCTAAAAATAAAATCAAATAAAACAGAGCAGTATGTCCCTAAACCAACAAATAATTTGATTGTAATGTATCATAAAATACATGCCCCCTCCCCCCAGATCTGTACAATATTTTCTGTCCCTCTTACACAAGCACACACAAAGAACAAAGCTTAATGAGGTGTCATTCCCAGTTCACTACTCAATTGGGCATTTTTTCATACTTCATTGAATGAATAGCTTTTTGTCACCTTTCCATTCTTGAAAACAGTATGGAGATCATGCCTACATTCTTCAAGATCTCCTTTTCCTTCCTTAAGGGTAAGAAAATTTCCAGTAGGTGTCCTTTGTAGAGATGATGGACCCTTTTTCCCCCTCCCTCTCCCTTCCCTTCCGTTCTCTTCCCTCTCCTCCCCTTCCTTCCTTTCCCTTCCCTTCCCTTTTCCCTTTCCTTCTCTTTTCCCGTTCCTCCCCTCCCCTCCCTTTTCCTTTTCCTTTCCTTCTCTCTTTCTAGTTTTCAACATTTGCTTTTATAAGATTTTCAGCTCTAAATTTTTCCCCTCCTCCCTCTATTCCCTATCCCCAAGATGGCATGCAATCTGATATAGGTTATACATGTATGATCATATTAAATATATTTTCACATTAGCCAAATTGTGAAATAAGAATCAGAACAAAAGGGGAAAACCATGAGAAAGAAAAAAAAATCAACAAAAGACAGAGAAAACAGTATGCTTTGATCTGCATTCAGACTGCTTAGTTCTTTCTCTGGATGAAGATAGCATTTTCTGTCATGAGTCTTGGAATTGTCTTAGATCGCTGCATTGCTCAGGCTAAGTCTAACAAAGTCAGTCATTGCACAATGTTGCTGTCACTGTGTAGTGTTCTACTGGTTCTGATCACTTCACTCAGCATCAGTTCATGCAAGTCTTTCCAAGTTGTTCTGTAGATTGCCTGCTCACCATTTCTTATGGAACAATAGTATTCCATTAACTTGTTCAGCCATTCCTCAATTGATGGGCATTCCCCCAATTTCCAATTCTTTGCCACCACAAAAAGAGCTGCTATAAATATCTTTGTACATGTGAGTCCTTTTCCCTTTTTATGATCTCTTTTGGGATATAGCCCTAGTAGTGGTATTGCCAGATCAAAGGGTATGCAGATTTTTATAGCCCTTTGGGCATAGTTCCAAATTGTTCTCCAGAACTGCTGGATCAGTCCACAATTACACCACTAATGACAACTAGATTCTTCAAGACATTAATTCCAAGGCCATCAGTAACCACATAACTGCATTTGAAGGAGCCGTTGAAAAGATCTCTTGTTAACTTCTGTAACAATTCTCCACAACAACCTAAGGAAATATTTTCGATACTCCATCATCCTGAATAACTCAGAGGTAAGGTGGCAACAATTTAAAACCTTTTGAGTTTTCAGTAACTGGAAACTTCATACCTAAAATGACCAAAACCTTTAATGCAGTGTCATGAGGATTTCCAGAATGTGGTCTAATTATTAGTGGTGCCTTTGCACTTCTTGAGACAATTAAATGTCTTAAATTTTTCCCCAGATTTTCTCATATGCATTATAAATATCATAACTATCACTGACCACAGGCCCAGGTTCTGATGAAAACTTCGTTATTCTATGTTCAAAAGCATCTTTTCCTGATCTTTGGCCCAGGTTGTTATGGTACTGTGTTCTGGAGGTGGAACAGAATATTTTTTAATTAAAGCAGTCCCTTCTACTCTGTAAGTTCCTTTGAAGTTCATCAAATGATCCTATACCAACTCCTATACCAGCCTTCTCTTGTGAAGAGACTTTCCTTTGTGGCCAAAATCATGTACTTTGTACTACAGGTTACCAGATCTAGGTTGCCAGATGTTTCCATCAAATACTTTGCTCAAATTTTCGTCTGCTCTATAGAATTCATAGCCATTGTGGTTAGATTGAGACTATTCTTCTTCAGTCTTGGTATCCAATCTGTAAGCCAGTAACATTCAGGATCTGTGTTTTCCATTGTGAAAAGAACATTTCCTCTGGGAATGTCAGAACCCCCAGGAATTCCTTTTATTGCTATAGGAAGATGGCCATCATATATTTCCTTCCTTCCTTCCTTCCTTCCTTCCTTCCTTCCTTCCTTCCTTCCTTCCTTCCTTCCCTCCTTCCCTTCTTCCCTCCCTCCATCTTTCTTTCTCTTTTTTCTTTCTTTCTTTCTCTTTCTTTCTTTCTTCCTTTCTTTCTTTCTTACAATTCCTCTTGTGATTGAGGGAATATGGAGGGAGGCAAACCTTGAACCCAGGATAGCAGGGAGGAAAGGGGAAAATGGGCTTTCACTCAGCTCCACTGCTGCTTAAGTAACTACACCTACCAATGGTGAAGGGATGGAGGGAAGGGTGAAGCTGTGCTCACTCTGAAGGATTCACACTTCAGCATTCATACTTCAGGAGTGCCTTTGACTTTTGTTGATGTGTCTAAGGAAGCACTAACTCACAAGACAAGTAGGACCTGGGCTGCCCAGACACCAGGAAGCTAGATTTGGACTGTGTCCAGATTCTTGGCCAGGCACTTCAATTTTCTCTTCCTTTGTGCACAAATGCTAACCTTAGGGAACTCTTTCAAAGTGTCTTGTTTTGACCCTGTGCCTATTCAAAGAAGCCTGGGCAGAAGAGCACATAACTTACCTAGAACACAACCCTACTCAGTATTTGTTGACTGTCCCTTGTAGGATGCTACTGAATTTTGATGAGCACGCTATTCTTGGTTGTAAACCTTTGTCTTTTGAGTTTTGGAATATCTTACCCCATGTTCTCCACTTATTTAAAGTGAGAGCTGATAAACTATATATAATCCTCATTGTGGTTCCTTTATACTTAAATTCTTTCTTTTTGGCTGCTTGTAGTATTTTTTTCTTTTTCTTGGAAGTTCTGGATTTTTGGTGATACCATTCCGGGGAATTTTCATTTTGGGGTTTATTTCTAAAGGTAATGAGTAGGTTCATTTGACTTTCATATTTCCTTCTTCTAATGTTTTGGGGCAATTTAAAAAATGATATCTTGAAATAATATATGCAGGTTTTATTTTCTTTGGTTATAGATTTCAGGTAATCCTATGATTTTAATAAAACCATAATCACTTTCAGGTACTGAAAGAGATACCAATGAATATTTTTCATACTTAATGGTTCTCAAGTGATTTGAAATCTTAAACACATTTTAGTTCATGCTTTTGGTTTAGAAGCTAAACATTTAGGTTGATTTTTTGTTGTGAAGAGATAAACAAGGCGATACAGGTCCGCTTAAGTTAGTAGTATATAAGGATTTGATGATAGAAAGGTTCATTTGTATGGGGGATCACTACCTTCCTAGTCTCCTGTCTTTTAAGGGAAGCTAGGTGGCACAGTAGATAAAGTGCCAGGTCAGGGACACTCATTTTCCTGAGTACAAATCTGGCCTCAGATACTTAATAGATATGTGAACCTGGACAAATCACTTAATCCTGTTTGCCTCAGTATCCTCATCTGTAAAATGAGCTGGAGAAGGAAATGGCAAAGTACTCTAGTATCCTTGCCAAGAAAACCCCAAAATGGGGTCATGAAGAGTCGGACATGACTGAACAACAACTATTTTCTGAATAAGAGGAATAGTGTTTCGTTTCTGAGATTTAAGAGTCAGCTCATTGCACATGTAACAAAGCTATTTGGATGATTGATGCACTTACTAGGCGTACTGAGAATTTAAGTAACACAACAGCAGCATATACACAGTACAAAATGCTTGAGAAAACAGAATTAGAAATAATAATGTTCACCAAATGATGCCTGGCATGCAACGAACAGAACAATCTGTGGATGTTGAGAATTTCACTGCATAAGTAAACATATGTAAAATGTCCTAGCCTACCCTGCGAATACTACACAACACAGGACTTCTTCATACATACAAGAACAAGGAAGGTAGGAAACAAGCATTTATTAAGTACTTACTCTTAGTCTCTGTGCTAGGTATTTAGAAATATGATCTTCACAATAACTCTGTGAGATAGGTAATATTATTATCCCCATTTTACAGCTGAGGAAACTGAGGCAGACAGAGTTTAAGCGACTTGCCCAAGGTCACAAAGCTCGCTAAGTGTCTCAGGCTGTATTTGAAGTCAGGTCTTCCTGACTCCAGGTTCAGTACTCTATCCTTTATGTCAACTAACTGCTTAAAACAGACAATATTTCTAGAGATGCTACATCATAAAGCTAAATCCTAAATGCAGATACAAGAGAACAGAAAGTTAGGACACAGTGCTAACTTTCTCTGAGTTGGAACTGATATGATAGCTAGCATCTCTTATCTTTGCCTTCTGGATCTTCTCTCTTCAATCCATCATCTACATACTTCCTAAGACATTTCGAGGCATCCAGAAGTTAAATGACTCACTTTGGGGTCTTTCTGATTCCAGACCCAACACTTTCCCACTGTGCCACCTAGCTAATAAGTGACTTCTGATACCACCCCAAACTCACTTCCCTCACTAAACCACATTTTTTTTTGACTTGAGACTCACTTAAATAACATATCAGAATTTATATATTATTCAGTAACAGTGGGTGATATAAAAATTCTGTTTGGATTTTTTAATTCAACATAAAAAAGCAAGGATTCCCCGTGTGACAAAATTTGCATTGAACAATTAATCAACAAGCATTTTTTAAGCATGTGGTAGGGACTCTAGGCTCTAGAGATATAAAGATCAAAGGTCTCTTTCCTCAAGGAACTTAAAATCTTCCCAGAGGAGACAATGCACAAAAATAAATATATTCAGTAAATCAATCAGTGTGGAGGACAGCGATTCAGCCTTTATTTCTTGCCTTCTGTGGAAATTTTACTGAAATTAAAATACAAAGAGTTTAAAGCATACACATATTGTCATTTAATATAACTCTATGTGAATACAGTTTTTATTTTCATGTTTTTAAAAATATCATGCAGAAAAGAGGTTAATAAAATACAAATATTGCATAATATTAATTATTTAAAGAGAAATTCAAACCACTCCACTATAGTGTGGGATATTTTTATCAAAACGGGTTCTCTGTACTTATTGGGCAAACCTTTAAGGAGATTACATCTTTTCTGGGAGGGGGGAATCAGGGATTGGATGCTTAAATAGAGATTTTTACTTTAATAGTCAGCATTATTGATTGGTTGTTACTGGTAATATTTCCTGCAGCTTGAGATGTCTATTCTGCATATTGGCTATTGTCATTGGCCATGCTTGGGTAGGTAGGATATCTAAATTTAGTCTAATTAGAATTGACTGTTTTTAGTCTGACAAAGATCCCTGCAGGCTAAGTCACTATAAGCATAAGAAGTAAACTTGGTTTTCTCAAGATTCAATAATTTTTCCATTGGGTTTATGACAATTCCAAAAGTTTCATATAATCTTTTCTTGACTTGATTTTGAAAAGGTTTCAAAGTCAAATAAAAACACATAAAACATGTTTATTACTACATAGGAGAATCATAATAAGCCTACTTTAGTCAATATCATTTGGAGTGAGGAAATTGAACAGTCCAGCAGTATTCAGTAAAAACAATTTATAAAGTTTTCTTTTTTGGTCTGGAAGAACTTTGAAGTGATGAGAGGATTAGGGCAGGCTGCAAGGAGACGAAGTTCTTCTATTCTTATAGCTCTGTAGGTCTTGTGTCCTCGGCATGAAAATAAACACCACTTAATATGTGTAGGGCTTAAATGCAGGGCAAACTTAATGACAGGAAGGCAACAAATTATCAAATTCACCCACCTGAGTTATTTATATACCCCTGTGTGTGCAAGGGGACGTGCGCACGCGCGTGCACGCACACACACACACACATGCATATTCACACAGATAGACACATCCTTTATGAAGAAATTTATGAAAACATTATTCAGCATGCCTACTCCCTTGCTAATTTTTGTTTTTCCTACTTTGAAATAGCAGTTCCTGCTACAGATTGACCTATGTCATTTTGTATGCAAAGGGTTAAGTTAAAGGAGTATTTTGACTCTAGACAGGGAGAGGTAAATGTCAATAAAACTGAGTTTTTCTAAGCATCCAACTTCCTTTCTCCAATTTCTAAAGATCACTTCATCCCACATTTCCTGTAAGAGGTAAATTTTTGTACCCCAGATTCATGGAGACCATTTCATTCAACAATCAGCATTACAGAAGTAGAAAACAGCACAGTGCTGACCTTCAAAGGGTTACAGTCTGTAATGGTAATGAGAATTTGAAGATCTTTCCTGCCCCTTAATGAGTCTAAGGGAATTTGAAGACCTTCCTTGCTTTGAAAATAAACTCTTCCACCTAATAGGCTGAATGTAATCACATGAAGCCTGTAGTAGAAGGAATTTGCTAAAGGGTACAGCAGAGCCCACAGGAAGCTGAAAGTCAGAGCAGCTAGACAGTGGGAGAAGAGAGGATGGCAGGCAAGTAGACAGGCTTGTGAGTAATTGTTGGTTTATGGGAAGGCTAAAGGACGCTGTGGCTCTCTGTGCTGTTGTGGGCTTTGCTCAGAAGCTTCTTTGCTTAGAATTGGCTTACTGGTTTTGGGGTTTGGTTTTCTAGTGTCTGATTAAATGTTTTTCTTCTGTCTTCTATATGGAGAGTCTGTTATATTTTGCAATCAAGCACTATGCAGTTATATTTATCATGGGCTCTGTGAATATTACATAGGTGCTACACAGTCTAAAAGGAGAAATAAGATATTTATTTAATTAAACTTGATGCAAAGCAGATTGTGGTAGGGTAAAGAAGGGATCCTACTGTAAGGAACACTGAGGAAGAAAAGATAATTTTCATGTAGGAGGGTCAAAGAAGCCTTCAAGGAGAAGGTGGCACCTGAGCTGGGCCTTGAAGGAAGATAGTATTAGAACATTATTTACAAAGACCATGTTTTTCCCTGAACCTCCAATAAATCATACCATCAGCCTTGAAAAATGTACACCAATCACTTTGGCAAACTTAGCTCGTAAAACAATTAGCACATTTACCAAGATAACTTTTATGTATACAAAATTTGAACTAAAATAGAAATCTTCAAAAATTGTTCATATGATAATTATATAGAAAGGGTTGACATGATTATACACCAGGAAGCAAGTGTCATTGGATTGAAGAGTATGTAGAGGGGAGTAGTTTGTACAAAGACTAGAAAGGTAGGATGACACCAGGTTAAGAAGTGCTTTGAATGCCAAGTAGAAGATTTTGTGACTGATCTTGGATGCAATAGGGAGCCACTAGAGTTTATTGAGTAGGGGAGTGACATGACTTGACTTGTATTTTAGGAAAATCACTTTAGAGGCTGGATGGAGGTTGGATTGAAGTGGGGAGGGACCTGAGGCAGCCAGACACAACTGCAGGCTATTTCAGTAGTCTGGGTATCAGGTGATGAGGATCTGTAGCATAGTGGTGGCAGTGTGAGAAGAAAGAAGGGGGCATATTCAAGAGATATTGCAAAGGTGAAATTGATAGGCCTTGGTAAGATTGTTTATGGGGGTGAGAGATAATGAGAGTTAAGGAGTTAAGGATGACACCTAGGTTTCTAACCTGAGGAATTTGGAGGATGGGTGTTATTGTCTTCAGTAATAGGGAAGGTAGGAGGGGAGAAAGGTCTAGGGCAGTGGTTCTCGACAGGTTAATACTCGTTTGTGGGCGTATCTGCATGTGGGCAGACCTGCCTGGAGACGGATAGAGGGGCAGTGTCTTGGTTCCCAAGACCATCAGAAATATGTGTTTTCCGATGGTCTTAGGCGACCCCCGTGAAAGGGTCATTCAACCCCCAAAGGGGTCGCGACCCACAGGTTGAGAACTGCTGGTGTAGGGGGAAAGATAATGAGTTTGATTTTGAGCATGTTTCTTTAAGCTGACTGCGGGACATCCAGTTTGAGATCTCTGAAAGGCAGCTGGAGATGTGAGATTGGAGATTAACAATTAGGTTGGGGAAGGATAGGTAGATTTGAAAATCTTCAGTATAGAGATAGTAATTCCATAGGAACTGATGAGATCATCAAGTGAAGTAGTGTGGCAGGATAAGAGGAGAAGGCTCAAGAGAGAATCCTGTGGGACACCTTTGGAAACTAAAGGAAACTGAGAAGGTAGTCTGATAGGTAGAAGGAGAACCAGGAAAGCGTTGCCCCAAAAACCTAAAGAAAAGAGTATCAAAGGGGCGATGGTCATCAACACGGTCAAAGACAGTTGAGAGGTTGAGGAGAATGAGGACTAAGAAAAAGCCACTGGATTTGACATCACACTTCTCCCCCAAATGAAAGCTCATCTTTCTACATAGTGATATTCTTTGAGTATGAAGCATTCTGGCATATTGCATAGAGTCATTCTCAGAATCAGCAAAACCTGGTCTCATGTATTCCTTCTTATGCCTGTAGATTTGGGGCTAGTCAACCTCCCAGTGCCTCAAGACTACTCTCTAAGACTATATATTTTAGGGGAGGTGCCTACATAAATTAGTAGGAGTTATATTATCACTTGGGTTCCTTATTCCAATTAAATCATAGATCAAATCCCCAAACCAAAAAGTTCTTTATATGAACCTGTATGGTAGCAAACCAAAGAGTACTATATAATGGAACAACTGAAGTTGGTGTTACCCAAGAGATAGTGGAGATGTTCATGATGCATATGAGCAGACTGTAGAAAAATATAAATATGTAATTATAGAGCAAAACTAGTAAAAAAAAAAGCGAGAAAGAGAATTAAAAAAATCTGTGACTGGAAAAAAAAAGATGGACCAGTTATATAGTACAAGTTTGGGACAACTGTTATGCCCTGTATACTCCACTGATGTATATAACATCCCTCAGATTAATTTTGTTATTATTTTGTCTAGTTCCAAAAAGTAACCCTTAAGTAATATGATCAGTGTGGCAATAAAACCGTAAAATAAATTAGTAGTATTATTATGTATATTATATTAGCTCAGTCACGTCATGAACACAATATCTCTTTGGTAATTTGTTGCTTTTTATTTCTGCAGAGTGTGTTTTAGTTGTATTCATATAAGTTGTGAGCATGTCTAAGCCTAACATGTAAATGCTTATTCCCTTTTTCTTTCTTTCTTTCTTTATTCTCCATGAAACAGTTGCCTCCCATAGGTAGACACTTAAATATTTTATATGTAGTGTAGTTATTTTGAATGGAATTTCTTTATCTATCTCTTTCTGCTGACTTCTGTGGGTAACATATATAAAGGTTGATTTTTTGTGAATTTATTCAATATCCTGATACTTACTGAAATTATTGTTTCAATTAATGTTTTAGTTGAATCTCCAGGGTTTGCTGTGTAGAATATCTAGCCTACTGCAAAAAAGCAACAATTTTGGTTCCTATTTCCCTGTGGTTATTCCCTTAATTTCTTTATCTTATATTATTACAAAAGTTAGAATTCCTAAAACTATATAAAATAATGCTGATGGAAATGTACACACCCTTGATTTACCTCTGAAAAGTCCTCTAGTGTTTCTCTATTGTGGACAGGGTAGTTCAGTTTTAGATGTTGTTTATCATATTAAGGACTGGTCCATATATTTCTTCAACATCAAATCTTTCTGCATCTTAAGACATAATCATAATTTTATTATTATTATTATGTTTCATTGTGTTTATTGTTTTCCTAACATTGAACTAAACTTCACATTCCTATTATAAATCTAACATCTTTGTAATGCATAATGTATTTAATATGTTGTTGTCACTTTTTTGCAGGCTAAGATAAGGATAAGGATAAGGATAAATGTGATCTCATTGGTTTAGGGCAGGGGTGGGGAACCTGTGGTCTCAAGGCCACATGTGGCCCTCTAGATCCTCAAGTGTGGCCCTTTGACTGAATCCAAACTTCACAGAATAAGTTTTTTCGATTCAATGTAAGTTTGGATTCAATCAAAGGGCTGCTATAATGGTAATGAAATTTGAAGATCCCTCTTTATTGGAAAGCTAACAGGTACTTAGCACTTAGTGTCAAGCTAATTATATCAAGCCTCTGTTAAAGAAACAGAAGGTATGAAACCCTCTTGCTGACATAACAGGAAGGGGCTGAACAGGGAGGAGCTATACCATATATAAGGAAAAGCACAAGCTGGACAGTCAGAATTTCCTGGGGTAAGCATTGTGGAGGCTGAGCAGCTGCTGCTGAGAGAGAGAGAGAATTTTTCTCAGTGAGCATCTGGAGGCTGGGCTGCTACTGCTGGATTGAATTGAGAATTGAGAAGAACTGAGAAGAGAAATGAGAACTGAGAACTGACATAGAACTTGGACTTGTGGTGGCAAAACTTGAGGATCTAGAGGGCCGCTTGTGGCCTTGAGACTGCAGGTTCCCCACCCCTGGTTTAGGGCATTCCCCACGAAGAAACTAGCTCTACAATGTAAATTGAAATCTGCCGTTCAATTTATAATCTTAGAGAATTGTCTGGGACACTGAGACAATTAAGTGACTAGCATGGCATTACAAAATTTGGAGGTGTCAGAGGCAGTAGTTGAAACCAGGTGTTCCTGACACTGACTGGGTCTTTTAGGCAGTTAGGTGACACAGTGTTGGACTATATTATAAAGGTAGTTTCTTCGTGGGGAATGCCCTAAGCCAATTGACCTGATTTTAAGTCTAATGTCAGATACTTGCTAGCTGTGTGAACTTGGGGAAATAATTTAATGAATCTTTGCCTCAGTTTTATCAGCTATAAAACTGGCATAATAATAACCCTTAGGCTGCAAGGTTGTTGTGAGGATCAAAGGACATAATATTTGTAAATTGCTTAGCATAGTGCCTAATATGTAAATGCTTATTTCCTTTTTCTTTCTTTCCTTCTTTATTCACCATGGAACAGTTGCTTCCCATAGTAATGCCTGGATCCTTCCTGCCAACTTCTGATCTAGAATGTCTGGAAAGTTAGGTATTTTGGCTTTTAGGCAATTTTTATTGATTCTTGCCCTTTAGCACACCCTAGAGGTCAAGGTTGAAGTTGCACTTTATATCTTCAATATTCTATGTTTATGTTAATGTATATTGCACCAGATGGGATCAGAAGGAACCTGTTAACATTTCCTATAGAAAACTACACCCAAAATCCAACTACACTATCTATAATGCTCCCTTCTTTTAGTCCTTTACTCTGATAGAATCTATACTCTGTGAACAAATAGGATGCCAGAGGATTATTCAATCTGTCATTCAATGATTGCCTCATTCAGGCTTCTATAACAAGAGAAAAAGGAAGGACAAGTTATTTCACATAATCTCTTCTTTCCCTGAATCAATGCTTCTCTTTGTATCTTTGATTTATCCAACTGTCCTAAATTCACTCTCAACCTTGTAGGAAGATACCAATAGGCTGAAATGAAGTTAAAACTGTAACCTGGTCCCTAGATCCTAGAATCATAGATGATCTGGCTCCAAACCAGAACCTGACAACAAAGAAAATTCTGAATTTAAGAACCTATCATTTACTTACAAATTAGGGAATCTTGGAGTTGGAAGGAACCTTACAGAAAAATCACCATGTCTCATCTTTCCAATGTAGGGCAGCATCCTGGCAGATGTTTGTCAACTTCCTTCAGAACTTTCCAATGATGATTTTAGCTCCTAAGGCTGCCCATTATTGTCATCATCATCATCATCATTATCGTCGTCATTGTTAATTATTGGAGAGATCTAATTATTAGAATGCTCTTCCTTTTATTGTAAGCTTCTACTGCAATGCTTCACTGTGGTGTACCTGGGACATTAGCTTCCTCTTGCCCCTCTCCCAAGTGATTTATTCATGTAGAAAGCTTCCAGTGAGGAAACTCTCACTATCAATACAGAGAAATACAAGTTCTGTACTTATTATTTTAAAGAATTGCTTGGGTCACTGAGAGATTAAGTGGCTTGCCTAGAATAACATTCAATATCAGTAAATATGAGGGGCAGAATTTTAACCCAGGTCTTCCTGAATCCAGAATCCAGAATCAACTCTCCTTTGACACTGGCTTCTTGAAGGCCAGAGATCCAACCATGATGGAATGCCTTTAAGTATAGCTCTGGCTTGTCTATCATTTGAGGATCTATTTAACTAAATTTAAGGAGGTTCATTACTAGGTTGGCTGTAGGATGATGAAGTTTTTAGTCTCAGTAATTTCAAAGACCATCTACTGCATAATAGGGAGTTGCAATCTGTTTTGGGTGGAAGATATACTTATACCTATAAAATCATAGCTCCTTTTCTGGCTGCCACATACTTTCAGTTTGCAACCTTGGAGCAATCCTTGACTCTTCACTTTCATTCAACCCATGTAGCCATTTGGTTACTACATCTTCCTGATTCAACCTCTACAATTGAAGGGGCAAAGTAAGCCCCTCTGTGAGGAATAAGATTATACAAACCAAGGCCCTGACTCAATATGACTTTTCTATTACCCTTAACTGTTTGGGAGCAGAGAATCCTTAGAACATGAAGGCTGCTCTTCTCCTGGGACCCCAGCCAGGTCCTGGAGAAGAGATATGATTAAACACCTGGCAGTATGCCTTTTTGGTTCTCAGCACTACTTAAACTATAAGATTCAGACCCCAAACTGCTCACTTTACTTTACATGAATTCATATAAGTCTTCCCAGGTTTTTATGAATGAAAAATTAACAGGACTTGACAAGAGACTGAAAGTGGGGGGAGATGAAAGAGAGTGAGGAGTCAAGGTGTGAGCCTAGGTGACTGAGACGATGGTGGTAACCTCAATAGTAATAGGGAATCTTACCCATGGAGGAGATGTCCTGCCTGGGCCCCTCCTGAGCGGGACCCTGATCGCTGTACCCCAGGATTCTCCAGCCTGTGAGGTCAGGAGTTGGTGCTTCCCTGCATCGATGATGACTGTAAATATATATATATATATATATATATATATATATATATATATATATATACATATACATACATATATATATTAATCATAGTTGTTCTTATTCTGTTATTTCTAAGCCTTTTACTCTGTTATTTTCGGTTTCCTTCTCATTTACCTATGTTCTGAATAAACTATATTGGATCTTTTGGAGTGCTGAGTATTCTGTTCACACAAATCCAGAACTTCCTTAATCAGACATTAATATCTCTCAATTTCTTTGCTTCTCTCTGGTTACTTAGCTGCCATGTTAGTTCACTGGTCTACCACCCTATTTCAGGCCCTCATCGCCTCATTGTTGGGCTGCTATAATAGCTTTCTAACTGGTCCCCCTGTCTCAGGTCTCTTCCCTTTCCACTATATCCTGTGCACAGGGGCCAGAGTAATATTCCTAAATCACATTTCTGATGATGTTACTCTCCTGCCCAATAAATTCCAGTGACTCATTATTACACCTAGGTTCAAATATGAGCTCCTCTATTAAACATTTAAAGTCATTCATAAACTGACTGCAACCTATCTTTCTAGCTTTATTATATATTACCCCTCTGTCAGCCAAACTGGCCTTACTATTTCTCACATATGATACTCCCATCTTCGGTCTCCATGCAGGCTGTCTTCTTGCTTAGAATGAACTCCCTTTTCAAAAAAAACTTCTCTTAGATTCCCTCATTTCCTTTAAAGATGTTCAAATCCCACCTCCTACATGAGGCCTTTTTTGATGGCTCTAGTTGCTATCTACATCCCTCCTGTCAAATAATGTTGCATTTATTTGTGTGTAAACATAAATATGAGTAGCTAGGTGGTACAGTGGATAGTGTACCAGGCCTAGAGTTAGGAAGACTCATCTTCCCAAGTTCAAATCTGGCCTCAGACGTGTAATAGCTGTGTGACTCTGGGCAAGCCACTTAATCCTCTTTGCCTCAGTTTCCTCACTTGTAAAATGAGCTGGAGAAGGAAAAGGAAATGGCAAATCACTCTATTTTCTTTGCCAAGAAAACCCCAAATGGGGTCACAAAGAGTCATACATAACTGAAAATTATTAAACAACAACAAAATACATAAATATATGCACGTTCCCTTTCCAGTAACATATAAGCTCTTTGGAGACAGGACCTATTATTTTTCTTAGTTTCTATAGTGTCTTAGCACAGTGACAAACATATATTAGGAGTTTAACAAATACATATCAATTGATTTTTTAAAAATATGAACTATATTAAGCTAGATTTTTGCTATTTGATACCTTCCTTTTTTAATATTTTATTTTATTTTATTTTCTTGCTTTTTTTTTTCGGAGGGGGGAGGGCAGGGCAATTGGGGTTAAGTGACTTGCCCAAGATCACAGGGCTAGTAAATATGTCAAGTGTCTGAAGCTGGATTTGAACTCAGGTCTTCCTGACTCCAAGGCTAGTGCTCTATTCACTCAATGCCCAATGCCTTCCTTTCTTGTCCTTTATTTTTTCATTTGGGATCTTGTCAGTTCCCTGGGCGCAATTATCATCTCATGCTAATGATTCTCAAATCTATTTATCTAGGCCTAACTTATTTATTGACACCTAGTCTTGGATCTCTAATTTCTTTTCTAATACCTCAAATTGGATGTCCTGTAGACATATTACACTTAATGTGTCCAAAACCTAATTCATTATCTTTCCCCCCAAATCCTCCCCTTTTCTGAACTTCCCTATTACTATTGAGGTTACCACCATCGTCTCAGTCACCTAGGCTCACACCTTGACTCCTCACTCTCTTTCATCTCCCCCCACTTTCAGTCTCTTGTCAAGTCCTGTTAATTTTTCATTCATAAAAACCTGGGAAGACTTATATGAATTCATGTAAAGTAAAGTGAGCAGAACCAAGAGAAAACTGTGCATAGTAAAAGCAATGTGGTAAGGATGATCAACAGTGAAAGACTTAGTTACTTTGATCAAGATAATGATCTAAACAATTTCAAAGGACCTATGATGAAAAATACTGTCCACCTCCAGAGAGAGAACTGATGAACTCTGAATGAAGGTTGATGCATACTTTAAGAAAACCTTTATTTTTAGTGTGACCTTGGGCAAGTTACTTAACCCCAATTGTCTTACCTTCCCTTTAAAAAAAACCCCAAACCTTTATTTTTATTGTTTTATTTTGTTTGTGTTTTCTTTTGCAACATTGATAATATGGAAATATATTTTACATGATTTCACGTGTATAACTGATATCCAATTGCTAGCCTTCTTAAGGGGGGGGAAAGAGGTAGAGAGAGAACTTAGAATGAAAATTTTTAAAAAAGTATTAATTTTTATATACAATTGGTGAATAATGAAATGAATAAAAAAATTATCTTCATAACACTTTTCATATATGATTCCTTCTCTACCTTGTCTTTGGCATTATGGCATAGACCCTTATTACCACATTTCTAGACTATTACAATAGCTTGCTAGTTCATCTCCCTACCTCAAAACTCTCCACTCTAGTCCATCATCCATTAAATCATCATATTGATCTTCCTAGAGCACAGGTCTGAATATGCATCCCCTTCCCCATTCAATAAACTCCAGTGGCTCCAGGATCAAATATAAAATTATCTGCCTAGTATTCAAAACCCTTAGTAACCTGTCCTCTCCCTGCCCTCCCCAATTCTTTTTTTTTTTTTACATTTTGCTTTCCTCTATATTCTGTAATCCAGTAACACAATCATCTTATTCCCTGAAAAAGATACATCTCTCATATCTCTACATTTTCACTGGCTTTTCAGGAATTTCCTTCCTCTTTATCTACACTCCTGGCTTCCATCAAGTCCCAGGTAAAGTCTTAGTTTCTACAAGAAGCTTTTCTCTATCCCCATTAATTCTAATGCCTTTCCTCTGTTGATTATTTCCAATTTATTCTGTATTTATCTTCTTTATAGGTAGTTGGTATATGTTATCTCCTCTGTTAGACTGTGAACACCTTTTAAAAATCATTCAGATTTATTCATTGTTTTCAACTACAATGATAACTTTTGCCCAAAAAATTCCAAATTAAATTTTATATTAATATAATTATAATTTTACAACATAAAATTTATTCTACCTATTATAATAAAAACTCTAAATATAAATTTATCAAATTAAGTACTTTATGTGGATCACTCTGTAAGAATTAAAGGAAGTAACCCAGCAAGACCTTTGAGAGTCTTTGATAGCAAGGAGATCAAATCAGTCAATACTAAAAGAAATTAATTCAGGCTATTCACTGGAAGGTCAAATACTGAAGCTGAAGCTTAAATATAATGAGCCACATGATGAGAAAATGGGACTCATTGGAAAAGACCTTGATGTTGGGAAAGGTTGAGGACAAAAGGAAAAGGGGACAACAGAGGATGAGACGGTTAGTGTCATGGAAACAATGAACATGAACTTGGACAGATTTTGAGAGATATTGGAGGAGAGAAGGGTCTGGTGTGCTATGGTCCATGGGGTCATAAAGAGTCAGACATGACTGAACAACTGAACTGATATACTATTACCTATGAGATTTTATCTTAAAGTTATTTTGCAAATCTTGCTGAATATAAATAACATTTAATGAAATAAGCTACAACTTGAAAGATGTTCAACATAATAACCACATACAAACAACTTGGATGTTGAATTTTTTAAATTTAATCAAAGATTTTCAATATTTGGCTCAGCACCAGAAAACATGGCTCCTTGGGAGCAGAGACTGTCTTTTGTCTTTCTTTGTATCCCCAGAACTTAGCAAAGTGCTTGGCACCATAAGGGTGGTAAAGTGGAAGTGGGAAAACTGATTACATCAAATTCAACTGGTTAGGAAATCTCCTTTCTACCCTGGTGATCAAAAGAATCACCTGGGGGCACAGAGCATTATGAATTTTGTTAAAAATATGTATTTCAAAGGTTTCTAACTTTTCAGAGATGATAAATCAGGTGGATCAGGGGTCCCAAATTAAAACCTTCTGAAGCTGATCTCATTATCTCCAAGCAGGCACACAGGTAGCTTTTAGGTAATCTCCGCTACAGAAGTGTAACAGTAATGGGAATTTGAAGATCTTCCCTGCCTCTTAATAAACCAACTGTAATCACATGGCGGATGTGGGAAGTGTTTGCCGAAGGGGTGGAACAGGAAGGAGCAAGAGAGAGAACCAGAACAGCTGGGAGCAAGCAGCATGGAGTCAGAGCAGCTAGTGTGAGTGAGAGAGGGACACTTTTGCTGGAGGGGTCCTGTTTTGTTTTGAAGGCCTGATGGAGGGAAGGGTTGGGAATGTTGGTGTTCACTGCATTGCTCATATGCGCCAACTTCTTGGTTGCTATGATGGATTTGACTTTCTGGTTTTGGGATTCAGCTTTCTGGTATTTGAATAAATGTTTTGGTTCTGTCTTCCATGTGAAGAGTCTATTATGTTTTGTGATTTGCAACTATACCAGCATATTCATAGTCGCTGTGGGTGCTGTGAGTATTGAATTAGCATTATAACAAGATGAGGGAGGGGAGGGGAAATAGAAGTGGAAACCTGAAGAGAAACTCCTGCCCTAAATTGACATAGCTGGACACGGACAGATGTGGTCAGAAAGAATTGATTGCCACCACTACCCTGAAGAAGGTGAAGGGGAGTGCTCCAAATCCAAAATGGTTTCCATAGCAACATCTATTGCTACTGAGCCAAACTCTGCCACTTTTACTTTGGATACCACAAATATTTGCCAACCTAATCCTTTTTCCCCCCTTGAATGACAGCCTTCCAAATACTTGAAGATGTATATTAGATTCCTCCTATGTTTTTACTTCTCTGGGCTAAACAGTCAGAATTCCTTCAAACAGTTCTACTCTTCATGAGTTCTAGTCTCATGGCCAGTCAATTAATAAACATCTATTTGACAAGTGCTTACTATGTGTCAGATACTGTACTAAGTGCTGGGGATAAAAAAACAAATATGTTTTCTTTGCCTTCCTTGAGGGTAGGGAATTCTAAAAGTGGAGAACATACACATACATACACACTCACACACATACACACATACACACATATATAAGTATGTACATAATATAGACAAAACAAATACAATGTAATTTTTGGAGGGAATATATGGGAAGCTGAGGAGATCAGGAAAGGCTTTAGGACAAAGGTATACCTTTATACCTCTGATTGGAGATCTGGCAGGTGGAGCATAAAACTCATTCCAAAGCTTTCCGAAAGCTGGGAAGTACTGCCAAGTCTTCCCTTCTTCTCATTCCCCCATGTTTTTAGTTTCCTTTTGTGCTGTTGTCTTCCCACCTTAGATTATAAGCTCCTTGAGTATAGGGATTGTCTTTTTTTATATTTGTAGCTCCAACACTTAGCACAGTGACTGACACATAGCAGATGCTTAATAAGCATTTATTGCATTATAATATTGTACTTGAGCTGAGTTTTGAAGGAAACCAGGGATTCTAAGTGTAGGTGAAGAGGGAGAGCATTCCATAGATAGGAACAGCTAATGCAAAGGTGCAGAGAGGAGAGACAGAGTCACTCTTGACCACTTACTTTCTCTTCTCATACCCAAGCAGTTGCTAAGACTTGTTGATTCTATATCTACAATATCTCTTAGATCTGCCATTTTATCTCCTCTTACATGTCACTCTCCTCTGGGTGTCCTCTAATTTGCTTATATTTTTTTCTGAAGTGTGGTACTGAGCACAACAGGACAATTGACCTTCCTTAAGTCTGACAGGGAAAGTAGAAGAATAGATTAAAATTCTCCACTATCATCCTACTTTGAAATCTTATCATCATGGAAGTGACATTGCCTTCTCCAAAGTTATATTAGTGGAACACAAGCTCTAGTAGCTTCTATCAAACTAGAAAGGCTTCAAATTGCATCTTTAATGGTGGATTTTTCATGCATCAAATAGTCAAACAAGGTAATATTTAAAAGTACCTAGTACCCTGCCTGGCACATCATAGGGGCTTAATAAATACTTATTTCCTTCTTTCCTTCTTTCCTTCCTTCCTTCCTTCCTTCCTTCCTTCCTTCCTCCCTTCCTTCCTCCCTTCCTCCCTTTCTCCCTTCCTCCTTCCCTCCCTTCCTCCTTCCCTTCCTCCTTCCTTTCTTCCTTCTCTCCTTCCTTCCTTTCTTCCTTCCTTCCCTCCCTCTTTCCCTCCCTCCTTCCTTCCTTCCTTCCTTCCTTTCTCCTTTCCTCCTTCCCTCCCTCCTTCCTTCCTTCCTTTCTCCTTTCCTCCTTCCCTCCCTCCTTCCTTCCTTCCTTCCTTCTTTCCTTCCTTCCTTCACTCCTTCCTTCCTTCCCTCTTTCCTTCCCTCCTTCCTTCCTTCCCTCCTTCCTTCCTTCCTTCCTTCCTTCCTTCCTTCCTTCCTTCCTTCCTTCCTGCCTTTCTTCCTTCCTGCCTTTCTTCCTTCCTTCCCTCCTTCCCTCCCTCTCTTCTTTCCTTCTATTATTTTTTAAGGACTGGCCATGGAAAATTTGGAGAAGCTTACCACCAGATGTTTGGCTGTCAGGTTGTGATTTTTTTCCCCCTGAGTATCTTATGAAGACAGTCTACTAAGGCACAGAGGAACTGAAATATACATTGGTAAAAATTCTTAAAATTAGGAAAACGTGGATCCTTGAAATAGCACATAAGATTACATTAACTTTTTTGGTTAGTGTATCAAATTATTGACTAGCCTTGAACTTGCAGTCCACTAAAATGCTAGATTTGTGTCATATATTTAGCTACACCTCTGCCATATTATTTTTGAAGTTGATAGGTTTACACTTAAGTAAATGATTTTACATTTATCTTCTATTGGGCAAACAATAGTAACTAATATTTTAACCTATTCATATCTGTAATATCTATTAATTTTTCTGTCATCTAAGATGTTAGCTATCTCTCCCAATTTTGTATCATCTACAGATTTGTTAAGCATCCACCTATACCTTTATCCAAATTGTTGATAAATTTTTTGAACAGTGTTGGACCAAGGACAGAGCCCTGGGCTACTCCATTAAAGACCTCTCTTCAGGATGATATTAATCTACCCTCACTGTTCTTTCAGTCTGGTGATTCACTGTTCTGTCATCTAGTGCATGTCCTTCCATTTCATTTTCCAGGCAATGCTTTGCTACAACCCATGTCTATTATCTTGCCACATCTAGTAAAGCAACCAAAAAAGGAAATGAAGTTAGTTTGACATAACCTCTCCTTTATAAACCCAGGTTGACCTTTAGTGATTAGCATTTCTCCTTCTAAATGTTCATAAACCATCCTTTTAATAATATTTTTAAGACTTTTCCCCAGGAATCAAGTGTGTCAGACTACAATGGGGAAAATCTACTTTCCTTCTTTTTAAAATATTTGAACATTTGTCTATTTCCAGTCTATGTGACCTTCTCCTATTATCCTTAATTTTAAAAATATCATGGGTGCAAGTTCAGAAATAATATATAGCAGTTCTTTTACTTTTTTAGACTGAAGCTCATTTGCCCCTTGCTATCTGAACTCATTGAAGACATCAAGACATTTTCTTGCTCTTTCCTTTCTTATGGACTCTGTGCTTACCTTGAATTTCAACTCTTTAAAAAAAATTATTTATTTTTAGTTTACAACATTCAGTTCAAAACTTTTGAGTTTTAGATTTTCTCCCCCTCCCTATCCTCCCATTTCCCCAAGAAGATGTGCAATCTGATATAGGTTCTACATAAATATTCATATTAAACATATTTTCACGTTAGTCATGTTTTAAAGAATTATAACCAATGGAATGAGCCACAAGAAAGAAGAAACCAAACCAAACCAAGAAGAGAGAGAGCCAATAGTATGCTTCAGTCTGCATTCAGACTCCATAATTCTTTCCCTGGATATGGATAACATTTTCCATCACAAGCCTTTTGGAATTGTCTTAGAACCTTTCATCGCTGAGAAGAGCTTACATCTATCAAAGTTAGTCATCGCACAATGTGGCTGTAATTGTGTACAATGTTCTCTTGGTTCTGCTCCCCTCACTCAACATCAGTTCATATAAGTCTTTTCAGATTTTTTTAAAGTCTTCCTGTTCATCATTTCTTATAGTACAATAGTATTCCATTACATTCATATACCACAACTTGTTCAGCCATTCCCCAATTGATGGGCATCCCCTCAATTGCCAACTCTTTGCTACCACAAAAAGAACTACTATAAATATTTTTGTACATGTGGATCCACTTGCCAGTTCACAACTCCACCAAAAATGCATTACTATTCCAGTTTTCCCCCATCTTCTCCAACATTTATAATTTTCTTGTTTTGTCACGTTAGCCAATCTGACAGGTATTATGTGGTACCTACGAGTTGTTTTGATTGGCATTTCTTTAATCAATGATGATTTAGAGCATTTTTTCATATGACTATAGATATCTTTAATTCCTTCCTCTAAAAACTGTCTGTTCATATCTTTTTACCATTTATCAATTGGAGAATGACTTATGTTCTTATAAATTTGACTCAGTTCTCTATACATTTTAAAAATGAGGCCTTTATCAGAGACACTGGTTGTAAAAATTCTTTTCCAGTTTTCTGCTTCCCTCCTAATCTTGGTTGCATTGGCTTTGTTGAAATGAAAAAAATTTCAATTTAATTTAACCAAAATTATCCATTTTGCATTTCATAATGTTCCCTATCTCTTGTTTGGTCATAAATTCTTCCATTCTCCATAAATCTGACATATAAACTATTCCTTGCTTTCCCAGTTTATGTATAGTATCAGCCTTTATCTCTAAATTGTGTACCCATTTTCACTTTATTTAGGTATATGGTATAAGATGTTGGTCTATGCCCAGTTTCTTCCATACTATTTTTCAGTTTTCCCAGCAGTTTTTGTCTAATAATGAGTTCTTATCCCAGAAGCTGGAGTCTTTGGGTTTATGAAGTAGTAGATTACTATAGTCATTGACTACTATGTCTTATGTACCTAACCTATTCCACTGATTTGCCACTCTATTTCTTAACCAGTACCAACTAGTTTTGATGATTGCTGCTTTATAATACAATTTAAAGTCTGGTATGGCAAGGTCACCTTCCCTAGCATTTCCATTAATTCCCTTGATATTCTGGAACTTTTGTTCTTTCAAATGTATTTTGTTATTATTTTTTATAGCTCCATAAAAATAGTTTTTTGATAGTTTTATTGGTATGGCACTGAATAAGTAAATTAATTTAGGTAGAATTGTCATTTTTATTATATTAGCTTGGCCTACTCACAAGCAACTGATGTTTTTCCAATTATTTAGATCTTACTTTATTTTTTTAAAAATTAAATTGGTTTATTTATTTACTTTTAGTTTACAACATTCAGTGCCACAGTCCCTTGAGTTTCAAATTCTCTCTCTCTCTCTCTTTCTCTCTCTGTCTCTCCTCTCCCTCCCCCCATCATGGTGGCATGCATTCAAATATAGGATCTACAACTATCTTCACATCAATCATTAGTCGGGTTGTAAAGAAGGGTTATAACTGATGGAATGATCATTGGGAAAGAGGAAACAAAACAAAACAAGAAAAAAAAACACAGAAAGTAGTTTGTTTCAATCTGCACTCAGACTCCGCATCTCCTTCTCTGGATGTGGATATCTCCTTCAATCAGGAGTCTTTTGGAGTTGTCCTATAACCTTGCATTGCTGACAGGAGCCCAGTCTGTTGAAGTTGGTCATCACACATGCGTTGTGCCTGTGATTGTGTACGCATTTCTCCCGGTTCTGCTCTTCTCGCTCAGCATCAGTTTATATGACGTTTATGTGATATCAGTTTATAACTCTCCAGGTTATGATGAAGTCCATCTGCTCCTTATTTCTTATAGCACAGTAGTATTCCATTACATTCATATACCACAACTGTTCCAGGTCTTTGCCATAGATCTTACTTTATTTGTATGAAAAGATTTCACCTCCTTTTTGATCACATTAGTTTTCTTTCCCAGTCTGAAGATTGTTATATTAATTTTGACCCATCATTGTGCTCTGTTGGGGTATTTTTGAATGTTGAGTCTATCATTCAATATATTAACAGTTGCCCCCTGTTTTGGTCTCCAATTCGTTGTTGAAATATTGAACAGGATTATTGATGACACACAACTCACAACTTCTCTATGTTGACACTAAGTCATTAATCAGTGCATCAACAATAATAACGTTAATACATTTATATGGTAATTCTAGGTTTCCACAGCAGTTTCATCACATTGTGTGTCATGTAACTGTAGAGGACCACAGGCCAGTGGGACTCTGACCCTGGTGGCTGAACAAGCCCTCTCAGGTGTTTGGCCTGCTGATGGGCCTGGATCAGTTCCCTGTCCTCCGGGAAAGAGCTCAAACACATAATTGTGAGGATTAGGTCCTCGAGAAAAGCATGGCATTCACCCCACGGCATGGAAGAAAGAAGTGCGCAATGTCCTCAGGGGAAAACAATTAGGACAGAGATTTTTGGCTCTCTAAAGCTTGTGCCTGGAAGAATAAACATTGGCTCTATACTTTTACCATTCTGGGGGTCCTGTCTCTTTTTATGTACTCACTCACAATGTTTGGGTCAGTGACACTTTCTCAGCCCTTCTTGGGGATGGCAGGGCTCCCACACTTTCTCAGTCCTGCTGCGGGACAGCAGGGCTCCCCATAACTGGCTCCTCACATGTAGTATAAGCATTATTGATTTTGGAGATTAGAAAACCGAGAAATTCAGAGAGATTAAATAATTTGTTCATGACAACACAGTTCATAAGTGTCAGAATTAAGATTAAAATCTAGCTTTCTTGACTCCAAGTCTGCTACAGTAATCTTTATACTAAACTTCAGTGTCTCTCTTTGGATGTAGATTTTTAACTAATCACAACTCTCTCTACCTTTCTGTCTCTCTGTCCTCTCTTTCTTTCTCTTTCCCTCTCTCCTCTCTTCCATCTCTCTCTCTGCCTTCTGTATATTTCACTCTTTTCTCTGTCTCTCTGTCTTTCTCTATTCTCTCCACCTCTGTAGGACTTAATCATCTCTCACTTTCCTCTGTCGGTCCCTCTGTCTTTCTTCTGTCTATCTTGTCTGTCTTCCTGCTTCTCTGTGTGTCTTGTTCTTCTGTCTTTGTCTCTTTTCCTGTCTTGCTCTTTTATCTTTCTCTGCTTTCTGTATATCTCTATTTTCTTTTTAAAACTCCTTCCCCTCGCTTTGTCTTTGTCACTCTTTTTTTTTCCTGCCATTTCTCTCTTCTCTCCTCTCTCACTTTCTGTTTCTGCTTCTCGGTCTCTCTGTCTGTCTCTGTATCTCTTTCTCTTTGACTGTGTCTGCCCTCCCCACTGCCTCTGAAGGAAGAGACTTCAGTTCTCTATTTACCAAAACTTTTTCCCACAGAATGCCATTGATTTATTTTGGTATCAAATCTCTTTGGTTCATCTTGAACTCCCAGTTGGTGAAAAAGCACAATAATTAGAAAAAGAATTTCTTCTTTCTGTGTCCCAGGGCAACTATAGCTTCCTAACTGATGCTTCTTTTGACCTCACCAAGAAAATACACACACATACACATATGCACACAGAACAATATCTTAGAGAAACCAGTTTTTGAGAATATGTGGTAAAATATATAAAGTGAATAGATTTTTTAAAGAAATGAGAAATAAGATACTTACATATTATAAATAGACAGATATAGATAGGTGATAGGTAGATAGAGGTATCTAGATGATACTGCCAGGGTGGGGAACTTGTGGCCTCAAAGTCACATGTGGCCCTCTAGGTCCTCAAAGGTGACCCTTTGACTGAATCCAAATTTCCCACTACGAATCTACTTAATAAAAGGATTGGTTCTGTAAAACTTGGACTCAGTCAAAAGGCTACACTCAAGGACCTAGAAGACCACATGTGACCTCAGGCTGCAGGTTCCCCACCCCTGGATTAGAGATAGAGGATAGATATGGATGACAGATAGCTATGGATAGATGATAGACAAATGCTAAATGATAGATAGATAGATAGATGGATGGATGGATAGAGGCTCAGAGCAAGAGCCAGAATTAGGTAAGAAATAGAAGCTCAGAGTTCCACTACCTGTAGTTCTCAGTATGGGGACAGTTACGGTTTTTCTTCAATGACTCCAGGGGGTGCCACATTATTTAGCTACCATTCTTTCCCAGTATCTCCCCATCAGTCAGAAAAGTGACGATGTCACCCGTAGCTGCTATTATTGTTGTTGCATGGGAAAAACAATTTGAAGACAGGGAACTATTATATTAATATAAGGCGTCATGATGTTATCTACTGACCTCATTCTTTTATTCCTCATAAGATGGATTTGTGAATACTGTTTTCAGAATTTGAGCATTTTGAAAGGTTTCTTTGCTTTTAGAATCTTTGGCTAGGAAATCATACCTATCATTTCTATGAATTTTTTTGAAGTTAATTTTTTTTTTAAACACTAGGTACAAGTTTGCTCATAATTCCCATGATTGTTCATTATTAACTCTGTGAAGTCATGGTCATTTTCTCCCAAAGTACCTTTCACAACCCACTTCTGTAGCCTATTTTTTTTTCTTTGATGGATTAAATCCAATGTCGTTTATTGGGCTAATCCTCTTTTCTTCTGAGACATGAAATTGCCAGCAAGGCAAGCAAGTTAAGAATTTATCATACATCTGTAGAATGAGGCTTCCAATGCCTGGCTTGATGGGTGGTAAAAGTTCCCCACTATGACTAGATCTGGTCTCCATGACACTTTGGTAGTCTGTGCCTATTTCATAATCATCTCCTGGTCTCCTTCTCAGCGTTATAGAGGCCATATATACTTGATGATGCTATCTTTCAGACAAAATGGTACTTTTCATAAACTGGGAAAATTACTGAAGGGAACAGACTACTTTTAGCAGCTCGTTTCCTGTTGAGACATTGTCAGTCAAACTGAGGCACAGACAGGTGGAATAACTTGCCCAAGGTCACACAGAGGGGCTGGGATTGGAATCCAGGCCATTTGACTTCATGTCCTGCAGCTATAGTTTTGAACAATCCACAGATTTCTTTCTCTTCTTCTTGGCAGTGGGAAAAGTATAAGGGCAGATGAAATTTGCGGTTGGTAATTTTCAGAAACCCCAACAGGGACACAGCATTTGTTTGGTCAGTGATGTGGTACAATGTCTGTGTATCAATGATCAATCAACATGTTTTTAATTTAAATTAAATCTTATTTTCAGAGTTCCATTCTTTCCCTCCCCTCTCTCCCCAATTGATAAATCAAGAGAAATAAAATCCAATACAAACATGTGTAATCAAACAAAACAAATTCCCATATTGACCACGTCCAGAAAAACACCCCAATTAGTACTCATCCCTTCTTTATCAGGAAGTGGGTAGCAGGCAGTGTATAGTTATTAGGAACCTCCTACGTGCCAGGAATTAGCTTAGGTACTGGGACTATAACTACAAAGAATGAATCAGTGCCTATTTTCAAAGAACTCGCAATCTAACAATGAAGACAACATATACGTATTTATATAAGTATATACAGTGCAAATAGTTCTAAAAATGCCAGAGTATACTGTGCTATAATTTTGTAGTTTTCAGTAGAGGACATGATATTGATTTGTTTCAGGTAAGTCTTCCAGTAATACTAGGAACATAATGGAACCTTCAGTTCCAGGGGCTGAATGGGGGACCTAAAGGTTGATTGTGAGGCATGCTTTGAAAATTGATCAGGGATGAGTTGGGCTGATGGTACCAGGTAGTCTGTTTAAATAGCCTTGTGTCTGGAAGGTGTCTAATTCAAATAAAAAAGCATTTATTAAGCACTTATTAAGAACTGGGGATATAAATACATGCAAAAAGAAAGACAAATCCTTGCCCTCAAGGAGTTTTCTTTCTAGTACAGGGTGATAGCACATAAAAGGAGGCTGCAAATCAAGGGTGGGGAAGGGGAGAAGGTCCCTTAGTGAAGTTTGGTGAAATTTGGAAAATAAAAGATGGCTGGTCTGGGCCCATCCTTAAAAAAAGAAGGTTTTGGGAAAAACTTGCTAATGGAAGAAAGGAGTAGAAAGGGCTACTGGTGTTGGTCTGATGCAATGCCCTGTAGACTACAGAGACTTCCCTACCTTCAATTCTACATTGAGCTACCAATGCATGGGCTGGGAGAATATAAGAAGAATCTTTAGCTGTGACAAACTGATAGCAGGGCTTAATGTGAACATATTGCTTCAGGAGCCAGGGTAAATTGAGGGTTACCTTGAACTGGGCTAACTCATCCTGTAAAAACTGCTCTACTAGGCCAGGGATAGTCCATGCCAAGTCTTAACTTAGTATCTAGAAGGATGTAGCATGGTCTCCAGTGTTCTCTTGCTTCTGTTGGACATAGTGAATCTGTTAGTTGGCAATTCCTGATTGTTTAAGATTGTAAGAAGTCTCTTGGTGGTGTTGTCAGAACCCAGTTTTCTTTTCCACTGTAGGCCCTTTCTTGTGAGGTAAGGAGTAGACCAGTTAGCAAACTGTTGGCAGGTGGGATAAGACAAAGTCCAACTTGGCCCAGAGCGAAGGATGTCTTCAGAGGTGGAGTTCCATGATTAATCTACATTGGACAAAAAATATTGGCAAGTGTTTTACTTGCCTGGCAAAAGGGTCTGGAAAATTTACCAGACTAGTTAGTTATAGGCAACATAGTTGATTCTACTGCCTTCCTAAGATATTCAAATGCTTTTTATAAAACTGCAAAAGACCTTTGGTCCTTTGTCAATTCTAAGAAGGTTTATTCACCAGCATTAGAGTCCTTGGATCCCCCTTGAAGTGCCTAAAAGGTAGCAAGTGGCAGAGTCACTTTGGGAACTTCAGTTAGAGAAAAAGCATCAATTTGGGCATGATAGCCAGGATATCTAATCCCCAAATTCTGGAAAGAATGGAGCTGATGCATGTAGGGAATGAGGGGCAAATGTCAGATCCTGAAAGAAGAATCCTCATGATGAAAAAGACTATGACATGGATCATGATTAGAAAGAGCCAACTGGAATCCACATGAACTTGAAGTCTGAGTTTTCCAGGAACCTGTATCCAAATAGGGGAGAGAAGAAAGGAAATGGCATTAAGAGCTGTGATTCTGAAGTTGAGTAGTCAACACAGAATTTCAGGGTTCAAAGCACTACGAAGACAAGCAATAACAACAATAAGTTCATTCTGGGCAAGGACTCTAAAATTTGCTATCTGTTATGCCTTTACTTGGCATTAGCAAGATGATTGATTTCTCTTACTCTACTTCTCTGCCCTGCCCAGCACTCTTTTGTATTAGGCAAATGCCAGGTAGAGCCTTTGTCCTTTATTCAGATTTGGTATTTGGTATTTACTTTGACCTTTGCTCTAAGCAGCTGGACTCTGACTGGATATGGTCAACTGATTCTAAAGTGACTTCTCTGTTTTGTATCCTGTCTGTCAAAATAATAGATTTTTTTCCCCCTTTCCCTTTTTTGGTGATGTTGTTTGGTGCCTGGCATCCTGAATAAAGTTCCTGGGGCCATGTTGTCATTTTGTAGCAAAGAAACTGGATGGAGCAGTTTGCTTCTCCACAGTAGGCACAAAAGGCAAGATAACTAAGTATCCCACTTATTGTTGAGTTGTTCAGTCATGTGTGATTCTTTGTGACCCTGTGTGACCCCCTTGACAGAGTTTTCTTGGCAAAGATATTGGAGTGGTTTGCTATTTCTTTCTCCAGTGGATTTAGGGGAACAGAGGTTAAGTGATTTGTCCAGGGTCACACAACGAGTAAGTATATGAGGCCAGATTTGAACTCAGGTCTTCCTGACTCCGGGCTCAGCACTCTATCCATTCAGCCACCTAGCTGCCTCCAATTGAGTTAGATGATGTTTCTTGCTGATGAAACCAACACTAATGATTCCTTTAGTCCATTTTACAATGAATATGGGTGGGTCATCTTTCCATTTAGGAATAACTTTATGTTTTCCGGTGTCATTTTGTTAAAACTATCAGTTTGCATATGGTTTAGCTGTTCTAGGTGTGAAGAAGCTTTCTTGGTTGTTGGACCCGGGACCGAGGATAGTTTGATAAGAGCTTCACTATTATTTGTTAAAGGTCTAAGAAGACACTACTGTCAGTATAGAAGTGGAAACTGGACGCATAGAACTAAAAGGTCGTTTTGTGTTTTTGTTTGCCATTTATATTGCTGAAGGGAAAAAAATAAACCCAATCATTTCTAAGGAACATGTTTTTAATAATGAACCTTTCCATGTTAGTTGACCAATGAAGCAACCAATAAATCATGAAGAGGATAAGGAACAAGACATGGAATCAGGAAGAACTGTGTTCAAATCCCACTTCAAACTGCCAGATGTACACTTGCCAAAAAGACCATTTTATGGAGAACTCACACAGGGAAAGCTTTCACATGGTGGTCAGAAGAAGCAATATAAGGACACTCTCCAGGTCTCTCTCAAGAACTTTGGAACTGATTGTGTGACATGGGAAACGCTGGCATGGGACTGCTCAACACGGTGCGCCCACATCAGAGAAGGAACTGTGCTCTACGAGCAAAGCAGAATTGAAACAGCTCAAAGGAAAGACAGGATGCACACATTTGGAGAATCCTCCCTGATGTTCATACCAACTGTTTGTGCCCAACCTGTGGTAGAGCATTTCAAGTTTGTATTGGTCTGATAAGCCATGGTTGGACACATTGAAACTTGACTTTAGCATGCTGATGTCATTTTGGTTCTCTTTGAGAACGAAGGACAACAACCAACCAACCAACCAACCAACTTACTGCTGTTACTGCTGCTGCTGCTGCTGCTATTCTGGAAGCTTTAACATTTCAGTCAGAATTAATGGGACAACCCACCAATTCTAGCATTTCAGGTATCCTGGGTAAAATTTCATGGGAGTGGGGGGAGGGGCAGGGACAGGTCTTTTAAATCCCATTCAGTCGGCCAGTATCTTTCTATCTCAAAGCAAGTTCATCAGGCTTTGTTTTCTTAATATGTTTATTCGGTATTTGGTGACTGTTTCAGTTCTCTGAAGCAAACAAACCAACAAAAATCTATAGAACATATCTTTTCCTTGCAGGATAGCAAAGTGTAACACACTAGTAATATTTCTGAACACTCTTATTAACCATAGCAATCCACCTAAAGTAATTTAAAACAGTTTTACAATTATTCTACCCATAAAAGTGATAATGTTTTCCTCATCTTGGATGCTAATGTTATATTTCTTCTACCTCTTTGAGAGTTCACTTGCAATCTGATTTTTTAGTTTAGTTTTTTTTTTTTTTAAAGGGATTTCTTTTTAGGATTGTCAGGCAAGACATACTTCACACTTGAGTCCAGGGAACTGTTGGATTTTGTTCTTTTTCTTTCTTCTTTCTTTTCTTCTTAAGTTCTTTGATTTTTCAGAGCTGTTGAAAAAAAAGTTAAGGCTATTATAGTTTGAGAGGCCCTTAGGAGGAGAAATCAAAAATGGATTCAGGACAGCTTGACTTCATGGATGCAAGGTCTGAATTGTGCAGGAGTGCGACGGCCAGGCTTAAGGACCTCACCTAATACAGGGTCCTTTACTATTTTTCAGATGAATTAACAAAGGGGAAATTCTCTTCCTTCTCTCAGAAGAATTTCTTGCTGTCTTCAAATCTGATGTGGCCACTGGGGACAGACACCTTTGAAAAGCACTTTCTAAGTGCTTTTCAAAGTATCCTTGTGCTGGTATCTTGGTCTGATAGGCTAGTGGGTTGTTCTGGTACACCTATCTGCTTCTCCCTTCTAAAAAGGGGATTTTCTTCCTCTATGGCTGTCAGGTAAAGAGGAAGTAAGTTGCTAAGCACTAAAGAGAAAAATTAAATTAAAAGTTTTTTTTAAAAATTGTACATGGCTTATTTTCTAATGGTTTCCCATGCAATCATATTTGAAATGAGATTTAAGCAATAAAGGAAAGAATGGTATTTGAAAACTATTCATACAGTCACAATAAAATCTCTAATGAACTTTTCCTTCCAAGATTTTAATATAAGACCTCATCCTATAGTTCCTGCATGGGCAGAACTTCCATGGATTTTTAATGGGATTTTGGTGTGAATTGGATCTCCAGGGGAGAGCTCTAAAGTAGGAGAATAAAGCGGCAAGAAGAGATTGAACTGTTTGCACAACTGTTGGTCCAGCAGAGGGCACCTGGACCCCACAGAAAGCAAGAAACAGCAGCATTTTAAAATCTGGTTTTCATAGCCCTAGTGACAGTTAATTAACACCTAGCAACCAGTTTTTATTGGCATTGGCAAAATGAGGTCATTGTAACCTTGATTAATAAAATGTGTAGTAATTAGGGAAATATTGGGAGCAGAAACTTGACAAGTATTTCTCTTTTGCTCATTGCAGTGACTTGTAATCAATAATACAAATCGTAAACTGCAAACTGCATGAGCTATTTCTAAGATACATAAACTTTTATTTTTCTCCCAAAAAATGGGAAGAAAAACTTTCATGAAAAAGTAAGGTTGAGAAGAAAACTCAGAGTAAACTCAACAACTTAACAACCATTTTTAAGGGGCCACTATGTGCCAGGCACTGGGAATACAATGACAGAAAAGAAACAAGGGCCTTAGGATCATAGATATAGAATCAGAAGGGACCTCGGAGGTCATCAAGTTGAAACTCCTCATTTTTACAAAATCTGAGGAAACCAAGGCAAAAAGTTTACTTTTGTTATCAGCAAGATATTTCAAACACTTGTAATGTTTTAAGATAACACAAGCAAATTTAATATAGTAACATGACAGAAAAGCACATACAATTTTCTGTGACACTTTTCTAGAATTCTACCTTTTGTCCACATTAAAGTTCACTAGAGGCAAGTGGAACTCTTCTTCTCTTGCTTTGAAGTTGCAATAACCTAAGTATACCTCTAGAGGGTAATGTTCACCCAGTTATCTTCAAGAATCCATTTTCCCGCCCGCTCTGTGCCTGGTACCTGCTGAACTGGATATAATAAAAAATACTATATAAGGTCTGGTGAATTGTTAAAGTACAATAAGGAGACCTCCACCTTCCCAGGCAGGATTCTTCATGATATACTTGCTGACCAGATGTTTAAACTTCCAAAAAGGCCAAATTCAGTTTCCTCTCAATGAATAGTTTGTTGAACCACCCACCTTTCCCCAATGTAATTTTTAAAGACAGTTCTTGATTTTCATATATGTGTGTGTGTGTGTGTGCACGCATATTTATGAGTATGCATGCATGCATATACACATGTACGGATACATACAAGCATGTATGCATGTATGTGCATGCGTGCATATATATACATGTATTTATGTGCAGGTGTATGTATATGTACATATATGCATATGTGCATTGTGCATTATGATAAGTATACAGATATGTGCATATATACACACATGCATGCATATATGTATGTGTGTCTTTTTTTTAAATTTTATTTTAGTTTACATCATTCATTTCCATGAGATTTTGAGTTACAAATTTTCTCCCCATCTTTCCCCTACCCCCCCCTCAAAACAGCCATCCCCTTGTATGACCCCTCCCCCAATCTAATCTCTCCTATGTCCTCCCCCATCACTCCTCTAACTTTCCAATGGCAAGATGAATCTCCCTTCCACAGTGCCTGTAAATCTTAAGTTCTGGTTGGATGTAATTAATAATATTAGTAATAATAATTGTATATATATATATATATATATATATACATATATATTTTTAACATTTGATTATAGAGCTTTAAATTCTAGATCTTTCTCTTCTTCCCTCGTCAACCACTCCCACTGGAAGAACAAGCCATCAATGTATGTGTGTCTTTATATGCACATGTATTTATATGCATATGTATGTGTATTGGATATATGCACAAGTACCTACATATGTACATGTGTATGTGCATGTATACACACACATGCACACATACATATATGGCATATTCCCTTCTTTCCTTCCTTCTTTCCTTCCTTCCTTCCTTCTCTACTTCCTTCTTTCCTTCCTTTTTTCCTTCCTTCCTTCTTTCCTTCCTTTCTTCCTTCCTCCTTCCCTTCTTTCCTTCCTGTCTTTCTATCTCTTTGTCTGTCTCTTCCTCTCTCCCTTTGCTCTCCTCCCCCATATTGATGCCAAACTTCATACAGATGAGATATCCAGTACTGGTACTAGGGATTACACCACCCTGCCCTGCCATACACACACATACACACACACACATACACACACACACACACATATGTATATATATCTTGTGCAATGTTTAGTGGAAGAGGGATAAATTAATCTGTTACAGTAGAAAAAGTGCTGGGTTTGGAGTCAGAGGAGATAGGTTCAAATCCCAGCTCTGCCATTTTCTTACCTGTGTGATCTTTGGGCAAATCCCTTACACAATTTATTATTAACCAAGGTTACAATGACCCCTGGTCCTTAATTTCCCAGCCCGTTAAAGGAAAAGTTATATTCAGTAGATCCTTTCTAACTCTACATCTGCATTTATAAAAATGGTTTGAACTTTTGGCCTCATATGTAGATTTTTAAAAATCATATAATTTCAATAATTTCTAAACAATTTTATAAATGGTCTTACTGTGACTTTTCAGAACCAACACTTCTTTGCTTTTTTAGTTTCGAACATTTCCTTTACTAAGCGGTACACAGGTTATTGTTCATTTGTGTTGAGTGATGATTCTTTAACTGATTTTCTGGTTATTTGTTCAATAAGTGACCTTCTTTGGGATCAATGTCACATTTTATTTTTACCCCAAAGAAGTTGACATAAAGTCATTAATTCACATTTTTAGAAACCAGGTATTACTAAATCTTTGAGCCTCATAAGATTCCTTAGTTTTAGGAACAATAGCTAGGTGGCACAGTGAATAGAGCATGGGCCCTGAAGTCAGGAGGACCTGAGTTCAAATTTGACCTCAGACACTTAACACTTACTAGCCGTGTGACCTTGGGCAAGTCACTTAACCCCAATTGGCTTTCTTTCCCCCCTCCAAAAAAAAGGATAAAGGGAACCAAATTTACTCTTGAACTCTTATTATCTGGGGAAACAAGCCTCCTGCTGATGGTGGAAAGTCCCACATAGGAAATAACTACTTTAATTAATTGGAAGAACTCTAAAATAGACTCCAAAACCATGCTGCAGCTTCTCCTTCATCCTGGAATATCTCCTGGACATGCTGACTCTCTTCTCCCATTGGTTCCTTTTGGGATCTGCAATTTTTGGAGGTGTCCAGGCTGATCAGCCTTCATTCCCCTCCCTCCTCTGCTCCTAACTTTCTGAAAAAGACAAACAAAAAACAAACCAAAACAAAATCAAAAACCCAAAATGCTTTCCTTGTCCCTTTTCTCCCTTCCCAGCTTCCCTTTGCCTGTTGTCTTCCCGCCTTAGAAGGTAAGCTCCTTAAGGTCAGGGACTGTTTTCATTTTGTTTGTATTTCTATCTCTGGCGCTTAGCATAGTGCTTGGCATATACTAAGCTCTTAATAAATGTTTGTTTCCTTCCTTCCTTTCAACTTGGACTGAAGAGGGGAAGAATGGCAAAGGATGACAGGAAAAGATAGCTCCCATATCCATGGCACCAATCATAAACTCTCAGAGTTGAAAGGGCCTTTGAAGATCATCTATTTCAACATATACCTGAGTAGGAAGCCCACCCTGATAAGAGTTTATCCAGCGACTGCTTGGATAACCCAGTCCTTCCTGAAGCATCTTGCTCTACTTTTAGACTACTGTAATTGTTGCTAAGTTTTTTCTTACATCAAGTCAAACTCTATTCCCTCCAACAGCTTCCTGTTACCCATAGCCCTGTTCCTGAGGGTTAAGTAGAACAAATCTAATCCTGTTTCCCCTTGAAGGTCTGATACTTGATGACAACCGTCATGTCCTCCTGAGTCTTCTTTTTTCTGATCTACAATCTAATTCTTTCAACCAATCATTGTATAGTACATTTTCTGACACTCTCCATCACTGGTCAACTCCCTCTAGTTTTCTAATGTCTTTCCTAGAATGTAGCATACTGAGCAGAGGCCTGTATTCCACATGTGTTCTGACGAGGGAAGGCAAGAGGAGAACCATAATGTCTTTCTTCATGAACATTTATTGAATATTTTTGTGAGTCCACAGTTTCTTCAGGGTAAACTGTCTAATGGTACAAATAAAGCCAATCTTTGCTTCCTTATTTTATGTGATTTTTGTCTTTTTTGCAAATCCTATCCAATTGTGGGAGGCCCTCTTCTGGCTGATATTGGTCTGTTCCTTCCTACTTACCACATTAATGAACCACATTCCACCCCCACCCCACCCCCAGCTCCTTAATTGTACCTTTTGTAGACACTAGCCTTCTATTAACACAAGATTAAATTGAGAGGGAGGGTGACATAGTGAATAGAGTAATAACTTTTGACTCAGAAAGACCTAGTTTTATGTCCTGATTGGGACATGTGTGACCTAGGGCAAATCTCTTAACCTTTCAGTGAGCCAAACAACCCTCTAAGACTATAAGTTGCAGAATAGATGCTGATATATACTGGGAGGGAGTCCCCTTACTGGAAATTCCCTATGTATATTAAATAATAAGTATGAATTTTAAAAAGGACTAAATTAGCTTTATAAAAATTCCTGCACATTACTGTTTATTCCATTAACACTTTTAGATATTTTTCTTTATGAACTATTGTCTTCTCATTCTGCCCCAGTCTTGTATCTGTGCATGTGTAGAACTTGAAATGTATTCTTTTTTTGGAGGGGGGAAGGCAGGGTAGTTGGGGTTAAGTGACTTGCCCAAGGTCACACGGCTAGTAAGTGTTAAGTGTCTCAGGTCAGATTTGAACTCAGGTCCTCCTAACTCCAGGACCAGTACTCTGTTCACTGTACCACCTAGCCACCCCTTGAAATGTATTCCTATTAAATTTAATCTTAGTAGATTTTTAATAATGATTAGAAGCTGCTAAAATATTTTTAGATCTCAATTCTGTCACTGATCATGTTAATCGTACCTCCCAATTTCATATTATCTCCAAATTTGATAAGCATAACATATGTGTCTTCATGTAAGTTGAATACAACAAGGTCAAATATAGTCTTGGGATTCTTCAAAGCAGATGGGTCAGTACTGATCATTATTAATCATTTTATGGGGCTGTTTTTTCCATCAGTTTTAAATCTACTCAACTGTACTATTATCTAGTCCATCTTGTTCACAAGGATGTCTTGGGATAGTTTATCAAAGGCCTTGATAAGAGTCAAGACCACTTGTTTCAAATGTACATCTATTATCTAGTAATTTTTGTCAAAAATGAAAAGTGATTAATATACATTTCATGAATCATTTTTGGCAAACTCATTGTGACCCTTAGTGATGACCATATTCCTTTTAAAAATGTAGATGTCTTAACAAGTACAGATTTAATAATTAATTAAACATTTTGCGCAGTCAAAATCAAACTTCTTAGTCTATTCTGATAAATTGACTTGTTCATTGAGAATTGGGAAAACATCCTCCTTTATTCAATCTTATACCAACTCTCCCATTCTCCAAATTTTTTTTTTCAGAGAGCTCTAACAGCAGCTTAACAGTCACAGCTGCCAGCTCTTTGTAGTCTCCTTACTGGCCCATTCAGGTATGGAGATTTGAATGCATAGAGGTAGAAAGTTGTTGAAAGGATCAAAAGAGAATAAAGCATATTGTAAAGTGCTTACCACGCCACCTTGCATACAGTAGGTATTTAATAGATACTTATTCTCTTCCTTTTCTCCTTCCTTCTCATTTCCCCATTTACTATGGGTTTAATTCACTGGCAATTATTTTTATGTACTTTCTAATTTAACTATCATTCGTCTTGATAGGGAAAACAAAGCAAAATAGGGGTTGACTTAGTCTGTGTTCCTTAGATTGACCATTATTATCTTCCCATCAACGTCAAATTACCTTTCTAACCCCTCTGACCATTTTGTCTTTGAAACAGTTTAAAAAGACCCTTTTGCTTTCCTTAATATAGCTCTCATAAGCCTCAGCTGCTTTGGGATTTTAGTGTTTTTAATGTAATAATGAGAACTCGCATTTTATAGTGCTTTAAGTTTTCAGATCACTTCACAAATAATATCTCATTTATCCCCACAAAAATCCTGGATGGGTGGTGCTATTATCACCCCCATTTTGCAGGTGAGGAAACTGAGGCAGAGAGAGATAAAAAGACTTGCCCAGGATCAAATAGCTATTCAATATCTGAGGCCAGTTTTGAACTCGGGTCTCTCCTGACTCCAGGCCCAGTGCTCTCTCCACTACACCACCTAAATAATTCCTTGACTGCTGTTTTTTCATTCATTCATTCAATAAACATTACATGTCTATTACTATAATAATAATAATAATACAAAAAGGGTAATAATGATGATAAGTTCATATTTGCATAAAAGTTTAAGGTTTGTAAAAATTCTTTGTGAAGGAAATAGTACTAGGTGCTTTGGTATACCAAGATGAATAATAGTAACTTGAATTAATATAGCTTTTAAATATGATTGGATGCTTATCCTTAAGGAGCTTATAATCTAGTTAGGGAGGCAAAATAGTAATAATAGCTGACATTCATCGTGCTTTAGGATTTGCAAAGCACTTTACATATATTATTTTTTCACAAAACCCTTGTAATGTAGGTGTTATTATTTTCTCATTTTACAGATGAAGAAACTTAGACAAAGAGAGCTTAAATGACTTATCCAGGGTCATACAGTTAGTACATATCTGAGACTGGATTTGAACTCAGCTCTTTTTGATTTTAAGACCAACATTCAATCCATTGTCAATTTTCAGTTATATATATAAACAGGTCCTTCAATCATTTCAGTTGTGTCCAACTCTCTGTGACTTCCTTTGGATTTTTCTTGGCAGAGATACTGGAGTGGTTTGCTATATTTTTCTCCAGCTCATTTTATAGATGTAGAAATTGAGGCAAACAGGGGGTCAAATGACTTGCCCAGGGTCATACAACTAGTGAATGTCAGTCAGAGTTGAATTACTGCAATGTAAATTATGTATTACTTTCCTGATAGCGTGCAGACAAAAACAAAAAGCTGCTGGAGATTAGAGGGAGTAATTATTTCAATATCCTTTTATGCCTACAAACACATGCAGAAAAGGAAAAGATGTTTGAACGGGGGCGGGGAGAGGAGGAAATTTAGAGCACAGAACACTTGGGAAAGACAGACTACTTTAAAGAGACAAAGTGGGATGCTGTCGATTGCCAGGGAGCAGCAGAAGGGGATGTGGGTCCAGGAAGGGAAGGAGATGAAGGAGGCACATAAAGGGAACAGTGTGAGGGCCATTAGAGAGGGAGGCTGAAGGCTGCTGGAGATAAACTTCACATACTTCTCAATTTCCCTAAGTGTTGGCCACAGGCCCAAACACTGCCAAAAATAATTTTTCTTGCAGCCCTTGGAGTGACCTCAGTGGCTGATATCTGGTGTAAATTATTCTCAGGAATAATGAGGGGCATTAGAAGATGCCTTTTCATTGTCATTATCACAATTGTGGCTGGCACTGACTTGAGGATGTGACCAGCCACCCTCTATACATTGCTTCTATACATCACTTCATTGCTCTGGGCTTCCTCCTCATCTCCAAAAAGAGTGAGTTGGTAGGATCAAATGATCTCTATGTCCATCCCTCTTCTTTCTGATGCTGTTATCCTTCAGCTCTCTGGACAGTGCAGCTGCTTATAATGTGTATTGTTTAGAAAGAGTTTCAGCTCTGCCTCTTTTCCTTAAGGGATGCAATGTACCTGCGTTCCATAGAGAACACCTCTATTCCTAGTCTCCACAGACCATTTGTCTGACCTTTGTATCTCCATGTTTCACTGCCTTGGGTAGTGTTGCAGTGTGTGTGTGTGTGTGTGTGTGTGTGTGTGTGTGTGTGTGTGTGTGTAGTTGTTTGGAGTAGAGGGCTTGAGTTCACATTCTGTCTCTACCATTTACTACCTGCATGACCTTGGGTAAATCTCTTTATATTTCTGGGCCAATTCAGTTACCTTTCCACTTTATAATTGTATTCTCTGACTGAGAATTCATCATATACCCAATAGCTCCATCACTGGATCACAATATTTTAGATCTAGAAAGGACCTTTAAACTAATCCATCTTAACGTTCTCATTGGGCCCAGAGAGGTGAACTGATTTACTTAAGGTCACATATGAAGTAACACTATTTACAGTATCAATAAAAAATAGCTAGTCTTTAGGAGCTTTCAGGTTTGCAGAGCATCCTCTCATTTGAGCCTCACGACAACTTTGGGAAGTAGATGCTATTATTATCCCTAGAGAAAGATTAAATAATTTTCCCAGAGTCACACAGATAGTAAGTATAGAAGGGAGGATTTGAAATCAGACCTTGCTGATTCCAAGTCTCGCACTCCCCACAGCATGGTGATGCAGTAGAAAGATAATTGAATTTGTAACCAACCAGAGACCTTCAGCTCAAATTCTGGCTCTTTTCATTTATTGCCAAATGACCACAAACAAATTCCTTTAACCTCTCTGAGCTTCCGCTTCTTCTTTTGTAAATTAAGGTAGTAGTAATAGATGATCTCTCAGGTTACAGCCCTAAATCTATCCTTATAATCCTATGTCCGAATTTGAACTCATGTCCTCTAATTTGAGATCCCATGGTTTTTCAGCTCCTCTCTTCCACTTTGTGAGCCATGTATCAATATGAAAATCAAAGGAGGGTGTTGTTGAATTTCTCCACATATTAGCCTACAGAGTGGGAAAATTTGGCTCGTTTTAATTTGCATTTGAATCAAGGTGTATCTCTGAAGGCTACAAAGTACCTTTTGTTGTAAACAAAACAAAATAACCACAACTCATTAATATGTAGTTAGAATCCCTGTATCATTGATCCAAATTTTGAATACGTGAGGTTAGTTCAAGCCCAGGGAGAGAAGTTGAAGGTTATTATAATGAACCTATAGCAAAACTAGCTAGAAGACCCAGTTCTTGTTTCTGGGTTCAGTAGCAGGCACTATGAGATCTAAGGGTCCACATCTTCTTTTTAAATGGTGAAATGATGTGTTTAACATTTTTTCATTGCTGAAATTTAAAAATGAAAGTGTTGATTTCCTTCGTCAATTAATTTTTTAGGCATGTGGTAAAGTGACGTGAATTCAGCTGAATGAACTCAGTTTGTCTGGAGTCAGATATCACTAGCTAAGCAGCATTCCATGCCCCCCATGTTCAGGGCTGCCTCTTAACTGCTGGGCCAGCATGCTCTCATTTTATTTTAATGGTCTCTCTTTGTCTCTCTGTCTCTCTTTTTTTTTGGCTAAGCCTCAAGTTAAAAATAGATTCTTGAGGGAAACTCAGGTTCTAATAATAATAATGACTAATACTGTAATTTTTCTTTCAAGGAATTCAAACCACTTTAGAGTCATTATACCAATCATTTATATTAAGTTATCAGCCATGAAAGCTATCCAGTGCTTTAAGGAATATCCATTTATGCTATTGTCCTTTTGATTTAACCCTACGGTTGCTGATCTTACTTTCTGTATAGTCCTGTTACTAGGAGGGATTGCTAATAAAGAAATTCTGTGTGGGTGTCTGACATCAGTTTATGGTTAGCTGGTACTGAGTTAATCATGTTAGTTGTAATAACTTACTTTGTCTCGATTATGAGCTCAAGTTCAGCCCTTTAAAAAAAGCAGGTTTTGATCAGATTAGGTTTAAGATTCCTGTCAAAGACTTAATGTATTAAGAGGGGATTTTTAAAGTATCACATATTGTATCTGTGTAATTAGTAGTCTCAAGGGATCTTTGGAAGTAGGAGGAGCATAAATCCTAAATGAATATAAAAATAAACTGGGCATTTCATCAGCAGGTTTTAAATTGTTCAGTCAACTGTTGATTAAGCTTTTCAACATTTGCCACTAAGTTAGAGGTAGTGCTGCAAACTAGTCATTACCAGAGCTTAGTAAATGATCTCTTAGCCTCTGAACTCTAAGACAGTCGCTTTAGCATGCCAATAAACACATCTAGTCATTACTGCTGCAAGACATCAATGCTAATTCCATTTTTAGTTACTGTTTGGAGCAACTATTAATGGAGAAGGGAGAGAGAAACATTCTTTTCTAAAAGCTAGAAACCTAACTTAGTGGCTCAGCAGCTATAATTCCCAGTGCATTGCTATTCTGTCTTTAAATGTAATTTCAAAACAGCCGTAATGGCAAATTAGTTTCTTTCTAATAGTTAAATGATTATACACCAATCAGAACTGAATACATACCCTATTAAGTTTATAATTATATTTGAGAATTTCACAGTCCACTTAATCTTCTGTTTGAGTTCTTTGAATGCTCTCCCATCTCTTCCAACTTCTCAAAGGGGTGGGGAATACTGTTAACAGATTTTTCAACATGGTTATCTTGGAGGAGGGTATTTGAAGTCAGGCTCAGACGATGGCTTTTTGGCTCTTCATCCCTCCTGGCTGGTTTGAAAACACGTTAACAGTGGGTGAAATTGACTGTCTCAGTCCTTTAGTGGTCTGGGAACAGTGACTTGGCCTTCTCTTGTCTGTTTCTTAGCAGACAGGGATCTGAATCACTGCCATCTCCCTGGCTCAGCAAAGCCACCAAAGATCAAATCAGACTGAGTATTAGCAATGGCCAGTCCAAGGAAGAAGTTCTTTCAAGGTCAGATTCTTTCAAGGTAAGGTAGAGGAGACTTTACTAGAGGTGTCCATGAAGCAGTTTCCCTGCCATTTTTATACAAATATGTAATGTCACAAAATAGAGGTTTTTATTTCTTTAGACAATACTATGAGATTTATTTTTTCTTGTTTGAGCTTACTGTTAATAATAGTAGGGAGCATGGCAGAGGAGATAGGGACAGGCTTTAGAGTCCAGGACACCTCAGTTCAACTCCTGTCTCTGATGAATAATAGCTGTGTGACCCTGGATAAGTCAATCTCTTAGTAAGTTCCAGACAAGTAGCCAATCTATATTGGTGCAGGGAATTTCCATTTTGGGAGTTTTCTACACAGATGAAATAATTTTATTGTACTTCAACAAACATTTATTAAGGACCTTTTTTGTGCAAGACCAATAGTTTATATTACAGATTATTCTCTCATGCATTTACTTGGGGTATGGTTTGATGGTAGCCAAAGAATTTGTGTTTTCTCCTAGAGGTAATAGACGGGCAATGGTTAATAATAATATTAAAATTTATATAATCAAAGGACTTTACACATATTATCTTAGTTGGTGATCCCAACAACCCTGGAAGGTAGGTGCTATCATCATATCACTATTAAAGAAGGGGAAACTAGGTCAAGAGAGTACCACATCTAGGTTGAGTGACTTGTTCAGGTTTACAAGGCTAGTAACTCTAAGGCAGAATTTAAACTCAGGTTTTCCTGACTTTTTAAGCCCAGAATTCTAGCTACTCTACCATTTAACTGCTAAAATGAATAGGGAGAAGAAAATAGAAGCAAGAGATGTTATGGAGATGTAATTTGTTGATTAGCAAACAGGGATCAGAATCATTGCCTTCTCCCTGGCTCAGCAAAGAGAGCAAAGAACAAAGGGAACTGATCAGTGGCAGTGGCAGTGGCAGTGGCTGAGGTTCTTTCCAGGTCGGATGATTTCAAAGTGAGATGCAGGAGACATAACCTTGTTGAAGTGTACCTCCGTAAGGGTGTATTATGGACTTGACAAGAGTTAGATGAGGGGGTGGTGGTGATAAGGGGGATACAAGATTAGAGAATCATAGGATCAAAGTTGGAAAGGACCTCAGATACCATCTAGTCCATCACATAACTGTCCCCAAATTGCCACAGTAACATCCTCAACTAGTAATTTTCCAGTCACTTTTACTGAAGGGAATCCACTGACTCATGGGATTGTCCATTTCACTTTTGTATAACAAATTTTTGTCGGAAAGTTTTTCTTTTAAACACCAACCCTAAATCTGCCTCTTTCCAAGTTTACGTAGTGCTCCTAGCTCTTCATTTGTTTCTTTGTGTCTGGGCCTTAATTTCTTCTTCTATAAAATGGGTTGTTTAGGCCACATGAAAGTTTCCTTTCCAACTCTAAATCCCATGATGCTGAATCAACTCTGCTCCTGGTCTTTCTCTGACCTCCTAATTCAATTAGATTTTTCCTTTGTTCTTTGTGACCAATCTCCACTTTTTATACTTCAGCCCCAGTAATTGAGTCCCTGTCTTGCTTCCCCCATATTTGAGACCATAAATTTATTTCCTATTGTTTCTTCTAGGAATGAGATCTTCTCCAGTATTCCTTCTAGAAATTCATTCCTCTAGTCCTGGGAAGTAGAGACATCTTCCTAAACCTTAGTCTTGTGTCTGTGCCCTTATGCCTATTGCCACGTCACCTAGATCATATCTTGCTTGTACCTCTACTTGCCTCCTGCCAAACTTTCCTGATGCTCTGCTCCATCCACCTATGCTGACACCCACCTTTGTCTATTACTAGAGACCTCCTTGATGCCAACTTCTTGAGTACCTGGACTTCTCTCTATTGCCTGCTACTGCTTCTAAAACAGGGATTCTTAACCATTTTGTGATCCCTTCTATGGAAGGTGAAGTATATAAACTCTTCTCAGAATAATGTCTTTAAATACATAAAATAAAACACAATGGAAGCCCATTATATTAAATTATTATTATATCATATTACAATTCTGTTGTTAAAGTATTAAAAAAAGAAAACAAGTTCATAGACTCCAGGTTAAGAACTCCTGTTCTAAGGCCAGGACCTACCACATCTCTATCCCAATGCAATCCTCTGCTTCCCTGTCAAAATTTTCTTTCTCCTCCCCTCATCCCTACTTCTTTTTTCTTTCTGGACCTTATGATTCTGCTTGCTTGAAATCTTTGTACTCCCTCTCTCCTCTCTTTCCCTTCTCCCCACTTACCCTCTTCTTCCCTTTCCCAGACTTCTCACCAAGAGCCATTAAGTTGTCAAGGACTGTAAAGTCTTCTTCCACCATAATCTCTTGTATCTATTCCCTCCTTTACTTTGGATATCTAATATTTTTTAAAAAAATTACTCTAAAAAAAGGACAAAAAATTATTCTATTTTGTTTTGATCCACTGATCACTCTCTGACCAACATGGAGGATGCCCCAGTAATAACTTTCTCACCAAAAAAAGTAGTGAAGCAAAACTGGAATTTTGCTTCTTCTGTTTTCTTAAACTTTTAATGCTTTCTTCTTTTGATGTCACCTTCATTACTAAATGTATCTCACCCCCTTTCCCACTGAGTCATATCTGTTAAAGAAGAATATAAAAGAAAGAAAAGAATGCATTTTAGCGGAACTAAACAATACATGAACTGAATCTGATGGGTATATGTGGTACTCCATACCCAGAACTGCCACCTCTATGAGGTCTGGCGATACATTTTCTCCGTTTTTCTCCGGGGAAGAACTTGGCCAACACACAGTGCTTCCCGCTTTCCCTTTTCTGTCATATTTATTTACGTTGCTGTAGTCACTATGTCACGTATTATTTCCAGTAGCTAGATTGCAACTACTCCTTAACTGGTCTTATTTTTGTTAGTGAATCCCTCCTCAAATCTAATGTCTGCACCAGATTCCTGTTCCTGATGTGCAACTCCGATTTAATTATACCTTAGTTAAAACTTGTTCAAAGAGTTCTATTAACCTACTGAATAAAAGTCCCACCTCCTTAGCCTGGCTTCTGAGTTGTTCAGCCTTCCCTTCAATCCCACTACTTTCCTTCATATATGCTAAAGAAGAACTAAATGATCCCAACGTTTAGTTGTCCCAGCAACTCATTGGTAAGATGGATTTCTGTAAGGCATCTGAAAGGGAGGTTTAAGCTGGTTAGCATTCAGTTTATACCATTCTTCTGTCCTTCACTGAGTTATAGTATAGCATGTCTCAGTTCAGTGTGGCATAATGGAAACACTAACCCTGAGTTGAGGTCTGTGTGCAGGTCCCACTAGCTGTCAGCTTTGCTTCTTTAAGAAACAGATTAGGGAATGGCCAGCACAAATAGATTTGGGCATCAAAAGACATTTCACTGAAGAGTAGACGACACATACACACACACAACACACCACACCCACACCCACACCCACACCCCCCAAAACAAAGCAAAACAAAAAAACCCAACTGTCTTTTTTAGTGAAAGCTTTGTTGTGCATTGATCTCACAAAATTATAGAATGGGGGGGTACCTCCAGTTTCTAGGCCACCTGTGACCTTCTAGATCAGTGGTTCTCAACCTTCCTAATGCCACAACTCTTTAATACAGTTCCTCATGTTGTGGTGACCCCCAACCATAAAATTATTTTTATTTCTACTTCATAACTGTAATTTTGTTACTATTATGAATCTATCTGATATGCAGAATGTATTTTCATTGTTACAAATTGAACATAACCCACAGGTTGAGAACCACTGTTCTAGATCCTTGGGTTTGGCCTTTTGACTGAGTCCAAGTTTTGCAGAACAAATCTTTTTGTTAAGGGGATTTGTTCTGTGAAGTTTGGATTCAGTCAAAAGGCTGAACTTGAGGACCTAGAGGGCTGTGTATGGCTTCAAGGCTGCAGGTTCCCTAACCCTGTTAGAGACGCTCAACTCATCCAGTCTAACCTGTTCCTGGGCAGAATTATTCCTACTATATCACCAACTAGTGGGCTTCTATCTTTTGCTTAAAGATCTCTTTCTTTCTTTTTTTCTTTTTTTTGCTTTTTGGAGGAGGGAATGCTGGGCAATTGGGATTAAGTGACTTGCCCAAGGGCACACGGCTAGTAAGTGTTAAGTGTCTGAGGCCAGATTTGGACTCAGGTCCTCCTGACTCCACCTGCACCACCTAGCTGCCCCATGCTTAAAGATCTCTATGAGTGGGGAGCTCACTACCTCCAAAGGCAGCATTGGATAACTGTAATGGTTAGGAAGGAAAACCTTCTACCCAGCCAAAAGCCTGCTTGACATTCCAACTTCATTGCTACTAGTTTTGTACTCTTGGCCAAGATAGGATAAGTCTAATCCCTTTGTGACATGACAGTCCTTCTTTTAGAGACTTTAAGAGAGTTGACAGGTTCACTCTGAGTCTTTTCTTAAACACTCTTAGTTCCTTTTACAAGTGGTCTCTAGGCTTCTTACCATCCTTATGACTCTCTTTTGGATGTGCTCTAAATTTATCAATATCTTTGCTAAAATGTAATACTTGGAGCTGAACGTGCTAGGATCATAGATTTGGAGTTTGAAGGCATGGCAGAAGCCAGGTAGTTAAACATGTTTTCTCATTTTGCAGATGAAGAAGTTGAAGTCCAGGAAAGTTGACATCTACAACACCACATAGGTAATAATACCCAGAGGACAGGATTTGAAGCCAAGTAATCTGATTCTAGATCCAGTTCTTTATCTGCTCTACCAAAGACTCCAGGTATGGTCTGGGTAGGGAAGAATATAGTTGGACTGTTACTTTCCTTGTTCTTGGTATTGGGTCTCTCAATGAAGTCTAAGATAGCACTAGCTTTTTTGACTTCCATATCATGCTGTTGACTCATACCACACCATGAGAAATCTGCTGAGGTCTGGCCATTTAACCAGTTCTGAAGTCACTTAACTGAACCCTCTGACCCACATCAGTCAATAAACATTTATCAAGCACTGACTGTGTGCTAGGCACAAACATAACATGGAAGACTTTTTCAAAGGCTTTGCTCAGATCTAGTTATATGATGTCTAATGAAATTTACCAGATCTCTGACCAATCAGATCATCTTCACATTTTTTTTGGCCCTCTTCCCAGCTCCAACTGGAGTCTAGATCAGTTGTCAAATAAATGACCTGTTCTGTGCCCTGAATTTCTCTGATTGCTTCCTCTCCCTTAGCATAATGACTTGTGGTCTCCCTGTTCCTCATATTTAGCCTTGTGTCACATCTATGACTTTATTTTACTCCATCATGATCTCAGTATTTAATCTCTCTTTATTCACCCCCAAGCTTACGTAGACACTTGTCTGCAAGTGTCCCTGATGGTAATAATTTTCCTGATTAATGCTGGCTGGTTGGGATGTGATTGCCTCCAACTTTTATCTCTAACAATAATTGTGTGAGATAATACATATAAAATGCTTTGTATATCTTAAAATGCTATCTAAACATGCACTATTATTGCAGTGTAAAGAGCATAGCACTGGAGAAAATATTTGGGTTCAAATCTTGTTTTGATATTTACCATGTGACCTTTAGCAAGTCCTTTACTTCATTGGATCTCAATTTCTTCATCTATAAAATGGGAAGTGAAGAAGTGAAATGAAGTCAGCTTAGACGGCCTCTGATGCTCCTTCTACTTCTTGATTACTGAGGTGGAGCCAAGATGGCAGAGAAAAGGCAGGAAGTTGCCTGAACTCTCCCCAATTTCCTCCCCAAAACTTTAAATTATTCCTCAAAATGAATTCTAAAGTGACAGAACCCACAAAAGGACAGGGTGAAATAATTTTCCAGCCCAAGATAACTTAGAAGGACTGCAGGAAAGGTCTGTCTCAGGTAAAAGGGGAGTGCAGCCCAGTGCAGACTGTGTCCAGGCAAGCTAGTGGGAGGCCCCTAGGCCCAGTACAGATCAGCAACTGAGGCCCTATGGTCCTACCTCAGCAGGCCAGTGGCACAGTGGACCAGCAGTGAGGCCTGTAGCCCCAACTAAATAAGCTTGCGGCTAGGCCTGGCAAGGTCAGAGGCTCCAGAAGAACTGGCTAGACTGGGCTGGATGACTTCAGCTAAGCTACTAACTGCCAATTAACTGCCTATAAGCCCTGGCACAGACAACCAGTGACCACCTGCTCACTCCCAATCTTGGGATAGTGTCACCCGAGGAACAGAGCTCAACTTTAAAAATCATGAAATAGACTGAAAAAAAAAATGAGTAAGAACCAAACTAAAACAAAACAAAAAGCCATAACTGTAGAAAGCTACTATGGTGAAAGGAATAAGAAGAGGAAAACAGTGCCAAAATGCCTACATGCAAAACTTCAGAGAGAAATATGAATTGGTCTCAGACTGAAAATCCCTCCTGGAAGAACCCAGAAAGGATTTTAAAAATCAAACAAGAGAGGTAGAAAAGAAATTTGGAAAAGAAATGAGAGTGATGCAAGAGAATCTTGAAAAAAGAATCAACAGGTTGGAAAAAAGAAAGCAACTCCTTGAAAAGTGAAATTGGCCAAATGGAAAATAAAGTACAAAATCCTGAAGAAAATCTTAAAAAACAACTCTTGATTTACAATTTGGTGATCTCTAGACAACTGATTTAGCCTCTCCCTGTCTCAAGTTCTTTATCTGAAAAATGGTGATAAGTTAATGGTTCTTGCCCTCCTTCACAGGGCTATTGTGAAGGTAAAATGAAATAATGTACTGAATACAAAATTGTTTTGAAAAAATAAAAATAAAAGTTCTAAGTCAAGCTACTTTTCCTATAAATAATATTCTGCTATCTATTGGGTGCCATGGCTATGGTGAGAGTGAGCAAGCAATGACACAATCCTAACAGAATTGCAAAGGAAAAACTAATGAAAATAACACATACACACACACACACACACACACACACACACACACACACATGGGTTAGTCACACAGTGGGAGCAAAGGAAAGCCATTGGGCAGTCTTCTACTAGTGTCATTTTGATGTCAAGAGAAAGTAAGTTGCATTGACCCATGAGGCAAAATGATGGGAGGACATGGATGAGAGACTCCACAGGCTGGGCACATATGGGCATCTTGTGAACTGGATTATTGGAGGTAGTACTCATGAAATAGCACAGATTCCCATTGGAATCCATTGGGATATCACATGTTTCGGGGGCAGCTGGATAAAATGATGAATTAGACTTTTGGCTTTGTTACTACTTTCTTCCTTACTTCCATTTTCAATATTCTTTTCCTTCCCACAGAATCCAGAAGTCATGCTGCTTCTGCCCTTGTCCCTGGTGTTGAATAACCATGTCAATCCTCTGAGAGGCATTTGGATTTTAAAACAGGACTCCTCAGTGTAAATGATGCCTAAAATAAGCATATAAATTCCTGTATGCCAGAGTTGTTATGACGATCATATGAGATAATATTTGTAAAAATGCTTGGCACAGTGTCTGGGACATAGTAGTCACTATATAAATGCTAGTTAGTATTATTATTGTTTTAATTGAAAGAATGTTCTTTTTATAAAATAATGTTTCATATTTTCCCAATTACATGTTAAGACATTTTTTAGCATTACTTTTTATAAGATTTTGAGTTCCAAATTTTTCTTCCTCCCTCCCCTCTTCTGAAAATAGGCAATTTGATATAGGTTATACGTGTGCTATCACATAAAGTATATTTCTGTATTAGTCACAGTTGTGAAAGAAGAAACAGATCAAAAAGGAAAAAAAAACATGAAAAATTATAGGTGGAAAAAATATGCCTTGATCTCCATTCAGAGTTCATCAGTTCTTTATCTGGATGTGGATAGCATTTTCCTTAATGAGTCCTTTGTACTTGTCTTGTATCGTGTTGCTGAGAAGAGCTGAGTCATTCACAGTTGATCATCACACAATATCACTGATACTGTGTACAGTGTTTTCCTGGTTCTGCTCTTTTCACTTTGTACCAGTTCATATAAGTCTTTCCAAGTATTTCTGAAATCTGCCAGTTTATTATTTCTTATTGTACAATACACTCATATACCACACTTGTTCACCCAGAGTTGGAGGTCCCCATTTAGGGTCTTGGTTAGATCTGGAGGTATTTAGGGTTAGAGTGGAGACATTTAGGGTCAGGGACACTGTTTGGGTTAGAGGTAGGGTTAGAGCCTGAGTTGCAGATGGAATCCCAGACCATGTCAGAAGTCAAGTCAGAGGCATTTAGAGTTAGAGTAGAGGCATTTAGGGTGAGTGTTACTGTTTGGATAAGGGGTAAGATTAGAGTCTGAGTTGGAGACTCATTTAGGCTTTGGGCTAGAGTTGGAGGCATTCAGGGTTAGTGTTGGAGGCATTTAGGGTTAGGGTTAGAAGCAGAGGTGGAGTTGGAGTGTTAGAGTCTGTGGGTTAGATTTCAAGGGTTAGGGTTAGGATTAGGGTTAGGGTTAGGGTTAGAGTCAGAGGGTTAGGGTTAGAGTTAGAATCCGAGGCATTTAGGGTTCATGTGTGAGGAGTGGACATTTACCCTTAGAGTTAGATTCCGAGGCATTTAGAGTTAGAGTCATAGGTGTGTATTTAGGGTTAGGGTTAGAGTTGGAGGCAGAGTTCCAGGTGGAGTTAGAGGAATTTCAGGGTTAGGGTTGTTAGAGTTCAGAGGCATTTAGAGTTAGAGTTGCAGCCAGACATTTAGGGTTAGGGTCAGAGTAGGAGGTGGAGTGGGAGTCTGAGGCGGCTCCTGAGGGTTAGAGTTGATTGCTTAGATTTGGGGTCAGAATCGGAGGTATTTAGGATTAGAGTCAGAGGATTAGGGGTTAAGGTTGAGGTTAGGATTAGGGTTAGAGTTGGAGGCCTTTAGGGTTAGATTTGGAGTTCAAGTCAGAGACATTTACAGTTAGGATTAGGGTTAAGGTTAGAGTCAGAGTCTGACATTTATTTCAGTTTTGGGTTAGAGTTGGTGGGTTAAGGTTACTGTTAAGTTTAGACTTAGAGAAGGAGTTGGGTTCAGAGTGTTAGGGAGAGGGTTAGAATCAGAGGCTTTTATAGTTATAGTCCAAGGTGGGCATTAAGGGTTAGGATTAGAGTTGGAGGCATTTAGGGTTAGGTTTAGGATTAGGGTTCATGTTAAGGTTAGGGTTAGAGACAGTCATTTAGGTTTAGGATTAGGATTAAGGTTAGAGATGGAGTCGGAGGCACATTTAGGTTATGGGCTTCAGTCAGAGGCATTTATTGTTAGGGTAGCATTAGAGTTGGATGCATTTAGGGTCAAAGTTACTTTTTGGGTTAGGGATAGGGTTAGAGGCTGATTCAGAGGTGCATTTAGGCTTTGGCCTCAAGTTGGAGGCATTTAGGGTTAGAGTCGGAGGCATTTAGGATTAGCATTAGATTTGTAGACATTTAGGGTTTGCCTTATGGTAGGAGGCTCCCATTCAGGGTTATGGTTTGTGTTCGATTCAGAGGTATTTATGGTTAGAATGGAGGCATTTATTGTTAGGGTTAGGGTTAGAATTAGAGAATTAGAGTTGGAATTGAAGGTGAATTTGGAGGCGCTTTTAGGGTTAGGGTTAGAGTCAAAGGGTTAGGGTTAGAGTCAGAGACATTTAGGGTTAGCATTAGCCTCAGAGGCATTTAGGGTTAGAGTGGAGACATTTAGGGTTAAAATTACTGTTTGGGTTAGGGGTGGGGTTAGAGTCTGATTTGGAGGCACATTTAGGTTTTGGATAGAGTTGGAGGCATTAAGAACACGTTGAAGGTGGAGTCAGAGGGTTAGTGTCAATTGGTTAGAGTCAGAGTTGGGAGGCATTTAGAGTTTGATTTGGAACATTAGGCCGAGGATTAGGGTTACAGTTGGAGGTATTTAGCTTTAGAGTTGGAGGCTTGTCTTTATGGTTAGGGTTAGGTTTAGGGTTAGATTTGTATCCCTTCAATTTCCAATGTTTTGTCACCATGAAAAGGGCTGCTATAAATATTTTTACATGTGTAGACCCTTTCCCCTTTTTAATGATTTCTCTGGGATATAGATCTAGTACTAGTATAGGGTATACACAGTTTGGTTGCCCTTTGGGCATAGTTACAAATTGTTCTCCAGAATGGTTGGATCATGTCACAACTCCCCAAACAGTGTATTAATGTCCCAATTTTCTCACAGCCCTTTCGATGTTTATCTTTTTTCTTTTTTGTTGTATTAGCCAATCTGACAGGTATGAGGAGAAGCCTCAGAATTGATTTAATTTGCATTTCTCTAATCAATAGTGATATAGAGTACTTCTTCATATGCCTATAGATAGCATTGATTTCTTCATCTGAAAACTACTCATTCATCTCCTTTGATCATTAGTCAGTTGGGGAATGACTTGTATTCTTGTAAATTTGACTCAGTTCTCTATCTATTTGAGAAATGAAACCTTTATTAGAGATACTTACTTGCTGTAAAGATTGTTTCCCAGTGTTATGCTTTCCTTCTAATCTTGGTTGTATTGGTTTTGTTTGTACAAAAGCTTTTTATTTTAATATAATCAAAATGATCCATTTTACGTTTTATAATGCCTGTAACTCACTTAACTTCGCTTTTAAGAGTTTGGATGCTATACCACTTGGTACATACATGTTTAATATTGATATTGTTTAATTTACTATGGTACCTTTTAGCAAAATGTTTTCTTCCTCATCTTTTTTTTTTTGGAAGGGCAGGGTGATTGAGGTTAAGTGACTTGCCCAAGGTCACATGGCTAGTAAGTGTTATGTGTCTGAGGCTGGATTTGAACTCAGGTCCTCTTGACTCCAGGGCCAATGTTCTATTCACTGTGCCACCTAGTCTCCCCTACTTCCTCATCTTTTTAAATTAGGTCTATTTTTGCTTTTACTTTGTCTGAGATCAGGATTGCTACCCCTGCTTTTTTTTTCCACTTTAGCTGAAGCATAATAGATTCTGCTCCAGTCCCTTACTTTTACTCTTTATGTATCTCTCTGCTCCAAGTGTGTTTCTTGCACACAGCATTGTAGGATTCTGGTTTTTATAGGAGACTTCATCCCATTCACATTCCTGGGTAGGATTACTAACTGTGTATTTTTCTCCATCCCATTTTTCTTCTTGCTTGTCCTCTCTCTCCTCTCACCCTTTCCCTCTTCACCAGTGTTTTGCTTCTGTCTACCACCTCTCCTGATCTGCCCTCCCTTCTGTCCCTTCAGTCCCCCCTCCCTTTTACTTAATCTCTTCCCCTCCTACTTCCCTGTCAGATGATAGATTGTTTTTATTCAACTGATCGTGTATATTATTCCCTCTTTGAGCCAATATTGATGAGAGTAAGGATCAAATGATGGCCATCGCCCACCCTCCCATCTTCTCCTCCACAGTAATAGGTCTTTTATGCTTCTTCCTGTGAAATAATTTTCCCCACTCTACTTCTCCCTTTCATCTGCACCCAGTGTACTCCTCTTTTTCATCCCTTAATTATTTTTTATGTCATTTCCTCAAATTCACCTTATACCTATACCTCTTGTCTATGTATATTCCTTTTAGCAGAACTATTAGTGATACATTTTTAAAAGAATTATAAGTATCACTGTCCTAGTTCTCGGTCTTGGGTTCCATCTCCACTCTCCCCCCCCCACCTGGCGCCATGAGTGGCAGTGGCATGGACCCCAAGGTGGTCCTGGCCCCTTCCCTGCTGGGCCTGGCCCCGACTCCTACCCCCACCCCTGCTCTGGCCCCTACCCCAACTCCAGCCAGCTCCCATGAGAGGCATAGTCCCTGGCCCTGGGTGGGGGAATATGTCCAACCACAGGGCCTCTGTTCCAGAATCTGCAGCTGGGGGTACTGACCCCCCGAAGGTGCCATGTCTAATGGGGTATATGTGTTACCTGGTGCTGCCAATGGAGAGGTTACGGCTGTTGTGTTTAATGTGCCCCTGATGGACTTCCTTATGGAATTGGAAAACTACACACCCACAATTCCAGATGCTGTTACTGGCTACTACCTGAACCATGATGGTTTTGAAGCCTTTGATCCCAGAATTGTCTAGTTCGTCTTCCTGGCAGCCCAGAAGTTCACCTCTGACATTGCCAATGATGCTTTACAACACTGCAAGATGAAGGGCACTGCCTCAGGCACCTCCAGGAGTAAGAACAAAGACCAAAAGCATACCCTGACCATGGAAGACCTGATCTTTGCACTCAGCAAGCATAGCATTAATGTCAAGAAGTCACATTATTTCACTTAAGCTCACCTTTTCTCCAGCTGGCTGAGATGTGTGTGAGTGTGTACATATTTGTCCCATTCCTTCTCCCCCTCCTCGCCCCCCCCTCCCCCCGCAACTCCACACCAGCCTGTTTTCACTATAAACCTTTATTGTGACTGAGGGAAAAAAAGAATTACAAGTATCATCTTCCAACGTAAGGATGGAATCAGTTTAGCTCTATCGAATCCCCTGTATTTTCTGTTCTCCTTTTTACCTGTTTATGCTTCTCTTGGCTCTTGATATTGGAGATCAGATTTTTAGTTTAATTCTCATCTTCTCCTTATGGAAACTTGAAATCCTTCAATTTCATTGGATTGCCATTTTTTTCCCCTCGATGTATTATGCTTAATTTTGCTGGGTAGGTGATTCTTGGTTGTAGTCCTAGCTCCTTTGCCTTCTGGAATATTATGTTCCATGACCTCTGATCCTTTAACGTTGCAGTTGCCAGGTCCTGTGTCATCCTGATTGTGGCTCCCAGATATTTGAATTGTCTCTTTCTGATCACTTGCAGTATATTTTCTTTGACCTGATAGTTCTGAAATTTGGTTATAAAATTTCTTTTATTTTGGGATCGCTTTCCTGAGGTGATCAGTGGATTCTTTCAATGCCTTTTTTTCCCTCAGGACATCGGGGCAGTTTTCCTTGATAATTTCCTGAAAGATTCTATCCAGGTCCTCCTTTTGATTATGGTTTTCAGGTAGTCCAATGATTCTGATATTATTTCTCCTGGATCTATTTTCTAGGTCAGTTGTTTTTCCCATTACACTTTCTTCTATTTTTTCATTCTTTTGAATTTATTTTATTGATTCATGATATCTTATAGAGTCTTTAGCTTCCACTTGCCCAATCCTAACTTTTAAGGAATTGTTTTCTTCAATTAGCTTTTGTATTTTTCTTTTCTAATTGACCAATTGTACTTAAAGAGTTGTTTTCTTCAGTGGATTTTTGTATTTCCTTTTTCCATTGGGCTAATTCTACTTTTTTGAAGCAGTTGACTCTTTTTTCGTAATTCTTTTGCATCACTCTCATTTCTTTTCTTAAGTTTTCTTCTACCGCTCTTACATGCTTTTTAAGCTCCTTTTTGAGCCCTTCTATGAGTTCTTAATGAACCTGAGACTACTTCCAGTTTTTCTTTGGGGTACATTGTTGTCTTCTTCTGAGTTTGTGTCTTGACCTTCTCTGTCACCATAATACTTTCTATGGTGAGATTATTTTTTGTTGTTTTTTGCTAATCTTTTTTGGCCTTTTTCGTTTTAAATTTGAGCTCTCCTCCTGTGGTGGAAGGGGCACTGTCTCAGACTTCTTATGCCAGGGATTGCAGGTCCTGGCTGTTTACCTGGTGCTGTACTGATGTTCTCAGGCCCATGGGGGACCTTCATGTCTGATGTTGAGCTGAGGGTATGTGGTGGGAGTGGCTGGAGCTGCTGGAGGTCATAGAGGTCTGGCAGCTTGCTTGGTGCTGAACTGAGGTCCTAGTACTGATGTTTGGCATGTACTGAGGCAGGTGGGTTGTTTCTGTTTCTTCAGGGATACATTGAATCATGTGGTGGTCTGGCCACAGGTGGCTGCCTGTTTGCTTAGGCATACATAGGGTTGGTTGGCATCAACCTGTTTTTACTGGGGCCACACTGAAGCATTTGGAGGTCTGGCTGCTAGAGTTTGCCTGTTTGCTAGAAGCTACATTGAAGCATGTAGTTGTTTTTAGAGCTAGAGTCTGCCTGGTCCCCTGACTATGTTGAAGCATATGGGTGGTCCTGGTGGTGGTGCTTGCTGCTAGTTAATATTATTATTGTTATATCTCAGTACTTTAAAAATATTATTTCATTGTTGTAGGTGTTTCAGGATCATTGATTTATAGCTGTAAGGGACTGGAGGAACCAATTAGGTCAACCCTCTTATTTCACAGATCACAAAACTAAGACTCAGAGCACTTACATGATTTGTTCAAATTTGTAATAAAGATCAGAGGTTGAATTTAAACCTTGGTCCTCTGACTCCACAGGGAGGCAGTGAGGTGGTACATTGGAGAGAGTGCTGTACCTGGAGTTAGGAAGACCGGAATGAATCTAGTCTCAGATAAAAGTTGTGTGACCCTGGGCAAGTCACTTTTGCTTTTTTTGCCTAAATTTCCTCAACAATAAAATGAGGATAATTATAACAGCTACTTCCCAGCATTTTTGTGAGGGTCAAATGTGATAATATCTGTAAAATATTTAGCACAGTGTCTGATATGTAGTAGGCACTTAATCATATGTTTTTCCTTCCTTCCTTCCTACCTTCCTTCCTTCCTTCCTCTCTTCCTCCCTTCTCCCTCCTTTCCTTCCTTCCTTCTTTCCTTCCTTCTTTCCTTCCTTCCTTCTTACCTTCCTTCCTTCCTTCCTTCCTTCCTTCTTTCCTTCTTTCCTTCCTTCCTTCCTTCCTTCCTTCCTTTCTTCCTTCCTTCCTTCCTTCCTTCCTTCCTTCCTTCCTTCCTTCCTTCCTTCCCTCTTTCCCTCCCTACTTTCCATTGTATCATGCTGTTTCATGCATTTGGCCAGGCCTAGTGTCAGAGATAAGATTCAGATTTTCTTGATTCCCAATCTAGTCCTGTCTCTCTAACTCATTAAACTCTAACAGTATTTTTATCATTCTTCATAAATTTTCTTTTCCATTTGTTGCTGAATCTTAGTTGCTCTTCTCTGAACTCTTCAAAGTTTCCCTGTTACCTTTGAATTCAGTTATGGAAGACAGAACAGATAAATGAATTCTTTATATTACCACTTGTCATATCCCCATTTAGGCATCTCAGCATCATGCTTGGCATTTCATTTTAGTGAAAAGACTACTCTGTCTCTAACTTTTGTTTAGCTTGAGGTCCATTATGACTTCCAGCTCTTTTTTTCTGTCCTCTTTTTCTCAACCCTTATGTATCAGTTATTTCTTATCTTGATGCTCTGAACTTTAATTTTCATCTCTAAGGGTGTACTTATGCCTCTTTGACATCATTAGTTTTGACTTCTGCTGTCTAGGTCATTTGGAAATCTATTACTCTCTTCTTCCAAGGTGTGACCCAACCTTCCCCCCTACTCCCTCAGGGCTGCTTCTGTAAATGTAATGAACAGGCCCTCTTTTTCACCAGACAGGTCATTGAGGAAAATGCTAAATAGCTACAGGCTCAGAATGATCTCCTGCATGAACTTTAATTAAAAAGCTCATAAGTTTTCAATACTGCAAAGATAATTAAGGAGAGAGAACTGTCTTCCAAACAGCTAAAATAAACTTTTGGTGCTTAAAACACAGTGCCCAGGGCCCAGCATAGTGCCATGCATTGGGTAAGAGCTTAATCAGTTGAGAGTCAGTTATTTGGAAATTTATCTGATATGGAAATCACCATTTCCTGGCAATCCTGGATAAATGAAGTGTCTCTTTAATAATATGAATCCCCCAGCGCTTGAGGTGGGGACAAATAATATCTGGAATGATTTAGTTTGATGATAAACATATCCTTAGCTCATCTGATACCATGGATTTTAGGGATGACAGGAGGAAAAATGAAAGAAAGGGTAGAAGTGTCTTGGAGCTGTTATTTTTTTTAACCTGCCTGATCTGATCCATGAGGCAGATAGGTATTGCAGTGGATAGAGCCAATAACACTACTTTTCTGGAATTAGAAAGACTTGAGTTCAAATTTGATCTTAGATACTAGCTGTGTGAACCTTGGCAAGTCATTTAACCTCTGCTTCAGTTTCCTCAGCTGTAAAATGGGGATTATAACAGTACCTAGCTCAAAGGGTTATTGTGAGGATGATATCTGCATACTGCCTGGCACATAGTAGGTGCTTACTCCCTTCATTTCTACATGTAAATGAAACTAAAGAAACCAAAATATGAGTGGGAACACCTTTAGACCTCTTGACCCCAAGAACTGTACAAGCATTATTCCAATTAGCATGCAAAACTACTTTGTATACAGATGTTAGATTTCTAGAAAATTATAGCTGTAGAGCTAGAAGAAGTTTTAGGTAATAGATGGTCTAATCCCCTCATTTTGTGGATGAGGAATCTAAGGTACAGAAGAGAAATGACTGACTTGAGGTCATACAGTCAGTTAATACCAGAGCTAAGACCAGAACCCAGGTCTCCTATCTTCAGTGATCTTTCCAATGCTTCTTGAAGCCTCTTTTCTCTAGATTTCTTAAAACTGGATGCTTCTCTGTCTTTTTGTCTTATATTCCCCATGCTCCTTTTAAATTCCTGCCCTCCCTTCCTATCCTCTGTGTCTTCATCTATATGAAGAAGAGGTTGCTTCTTAGAATGTCTCCCTCTCTCTTATTGCTTCCTCCTTCCTATTGCTGGTGCCTGCCTTCAACTACACATTGAAGATGAGGTCACTGCCCTCCAGTCACAGGGTACACTCTATGGCATATTAGCTGAGCTGGGGCCAGTTCAGTCCAGGAAAACTCTTCCCCTGCTGCAGGAATAAAAGGCCTGGGTGCATAGGTGAAGAGTTTACAGCAGCCTTGATAACTGATGACTTTATTTCTTTTACCGAATATGACTTGAGTGCACTGGGAAGGTGGACAAAACATACCACTAATCATAGGTGTCAGTGATGGAAAGGATCAATGATTTAAAAAACTTTGTACCAGCAGCCAGTTCAGAATTGGTCTCTTATGGTATACTCTGAAATGCTTTGTCTATTTCAGGAGTTCTTAACCTTTTGTGTGTCATGGACCCTTTTGGCCCTCTGGTGAAGCCTATGGACTCCTGCTTTTTTTTGGCTTCATGTTTCAGGTTAGAGCAAACACTCAGGTTTGAGATTTAGAGGAAATTGGTGTTCAGGAAACTAGTATGAGTATGAGCTTTATTATTACATAGCATAGAAAAGCAGGCAAAACGAAGTCACGCACACACAGAGCCATTAACCTTTCCACGTTGCCCAGGTTAGGGTTGCAGTGCCCCCATGACCTGGAAAATCCAAGTAAAATTTTCTGCCCATCCCTTTGTACCAGAGAAGAAATTTAAATTGTTATGGTATTAAAACATACAATATATTGATATTATATTATGCTATACATGTATTTATGCATTTCTGAGTTTCTAAACTTTTTGTGTTATCTGCTAGCTTTTGAGTATCATCTGTGGCTTCCACAAAACTCCCCCCAAATTCCCATTTAATTTCTAATATTGAGCCACTGTATATCAAAATCACAATCAGGAAAGTTGTAATGTGGAAGGGATAACTGTTTATGGCAATATGGACAGACAAATTTGGCCACACACACAGGACTAGGGTCTCATATATTAGGGAGATATGTATAGTGGAAAGGATTTTGGTGGGAGTATATGCTCACAGTAAAGTCTAAGCATGGGAGTTTTATACCTTAAAGATGGGCTTGGTTGAGAATAGGTAACTGATGCCAGATATAAGAGAGGGCATTCTTAATCAGACTCAGACTTGGTTGGGAAATTCCCTGGGGTTGCTTAAAGATACCAGAGTTGAGTAGAGGAGTTTCCAAAAATCAATCAAGACTAGAAATTGGGTGAAGTTCCAAATCTGTTGTCAGGGATCCCAGAAATGGGTGTTGGCATGCAGCTGCTGTAGTCATCTGGGAGCCTCATTTAATCACTGCCTTCCAGAGCCTTGAAAAATCAGGAGCTGTGATCATTTACGTGTTTGACATAGGACCAGAATGAGTTGGGGGACACAAAGTGCAGGCTGTCTGTCATAGTTTATATGCTTATGATCATTAAGACCACTAAGTGACTCCATATTTACATTCTATCACCTATAACCATAACATCAACTAGTATATTTTAAAAATTACAATTATCTCAACTCCTCAGAATAATATTTTACTTGTATAAAGTAAAACAACAGGATTATAAAATAGATGTATTGAAATATAGTTATCAAAATGTAAAAAAAATTATAGATCCCATGAAATCTATCCATGACCTCCTGGGGTTCAGTGGGCCTCAGGTTAAAAACTCAAAGGTCTCTGGCCTTAGACACTTAGCATTACTAGCCATGTGACCTTGGGCAAGTCACTTAATCCCAATTGCCCTGCCTTCCCTCCTCCAAAAAGCAAAAAAAAACCGAAACAAAACAAAATAACTCAAAGGTCTTATTTTAGCTATAATTGGTCCAAATATTGGGGTTTTCACTCCTCTCCGAGTATACAAAACATTCATTATCATCCAGTATTTTCAAAGAAGTAGTGTTGGCATAGTGGGAGACCTGGTGGCAGGGGAGATTTCTCCCCAAAATGTACTTCTGGTACCATATGAATATCAGTGAATATTTGAGTCTCACTTTGCTCATTTATACATTGGGAATATTGGAGCAAGAATTGGAACAGGTTTTTGGGATAATTGACTACAAATTTGTCATTTTACGAATGAGCAAACTGAGCAATTCAGGTCTAAAGATTTGATCAGGATATCCTGGATCATCAGTAGGATTAGTTTTCTGGTTGTCCACCTCTAAATCTGGTTCCCTTTCAATGACTTTGCAGAGCAGTTGTGAAAATCAAATGAGACAGTGGTTGCAAGGTTTCATGTGAATGTCAGCTATTATTTGGGTGAAGGACGAAAGGTGGCACATGGAACAGAGGCCCTGTGACAAGCTTATGGTAGGGTGTGGATGAAACACAGGATGGGGGATAGATAGATTATGATTGTTTTTGTTGCATGGAATATTCAAGTCAATAAGGGCAAAGAACCTTGGAGCAGTTGAATATCACTGTCTAGGACCCTATCTTGGCAGAGTTGTGAGTATATCTCTGGTGCTCTGAATTTTTCATTCTGAACCTTTTAAGAGTCTCAGGAGTATTTCCTCCCTGCTTCCCTCTGCTACACATTACATACTCTGTCTTTTTAACATAAAAAAGTTCTTTCATGGGGAAAATATAAAATTTATTTATAATAAGGTATTAGTGTTTAATATCTTAAGTTGGGTGTGCAGTGGTTAGAGTACCAGGCCTAGAGTCAGGAAGACTCATCATCCTGAGTGCAAATGTGGCCTCAGACAACAGCTGTGTGGCCCTGGGAAAGTTACATAACCCTCTTTGCCTCAGTTTCCTTATCTGTAAAATGTTCTGGAGAAGGAAATAACAAACCACTATAGTATCTTTGCCAAGAATACCCCAAATGGGATTATGAAGAGTCATACATGACTGAAGAATGACTGTACAACAACAAATTAATGCTTAGAAGCAGTTTAAGGTACTGTCCTACATAGGAGAATTTTCCTTTTAATAGGTGCCAAAGGCTTCAATTAAAGGGAGAGGTGGCATCATTCAAATTGTAGGGCCACTGGGTTTGGAATCAAAGGAACTTGGTTAAGTCCCATTTCTATCTCTGATTATTTGTGTACCTTTGGGCAAATCGCTTTATTTTTCTAAATTGAATTATCTCATCTATAAAATGCAGATAAAATACTCTCCAACTTAAGACTTTCAAGTTTTGAGGATCAAATGAGATACCATGTGAATGGTGCTACATAAATATCAATTATGGTTATTATTCAACTTGGTCTTCACATCTTGTTGAATAAGGTTCAGATAGAAATGATCCAGGGACAGCATTTCTTTCTATTTAATGGTCTGTGGACTATTGCACAAGTGAATAAAATAACTGTTTTGTGTAATTTTATAAAATTATGGAGTTGTAAGCTCATCTTCTGTAGGCTCACTGAGAGCATTCTTGGTAAAATTCCAGTAGCAGCCAGGATGATGGGATTGATAGGTATTTCAATTTATTCCTGCAGGATTTAATGGTTTTTTTTTTTGTTTTTCTGTAAGCCTCTATATTGTGAAAGCTGTTGGAGACGATAAGTACTTGGTACAGCTGTATCTATTAAAACATTCTTAAGGTTTTACAGACCATTATCATCATTATTAGATATAACACATGAACAGAAACAAATATAAGACGCAATAGAATGTGAAAGTACGTAATACAAAGTATTTTGACAGTTGAAATTATAGGAAATAATCACTGACCTCAAGGGGCTTATAGTCTAGCGGGAGACATAAGGTATATACCCATGATAAGCTAAATTACACGAAAGTTAAATAAAGATCCATCTACATAAGAGATGTCGTGATGTCATCCATGATCACTAGCCAAATATGGAACAGACGAAAGGTGCTGTCATTTCAGTGGAGGGAGACACAACAGGCTGAACAGCCTGGCACGGCTTCACAGGGGAGACGGTATTTGAATCACGGATAGGTTTTGGATTGGGGCATGCTGGAGCCAGATGTAACCAGCTGGTGAGGCTGATTTTTAAATTTTTAGTATGAAACTTTGCACCTAAAAAATTGATAGTCACTGCAAATTGGGGTTTTGTTTATTGCTTCATTGATTGTATAGACTTAAGAAATTTAATAAAGCAGATTAAACTTAGAAATATGTGCATATTTTTTCCCTCCCTGGAGCTCAGCAGGGGTGCAGCAGAAGGCTCCAAGAATGAAGTCGTCACCAAACATATTGGAGGCCTCGTAACTGTAGGCTGATAACAACAATAACAACAACGATAATAATAATAATGGACACTTGCATAGGCCTTTAAGGTTTGCAAAGTGCTTTTCCTTCATAATTTGTTTGAGCCCCACTCCAGGTTCTGGATCGTTGTAAGGAAGGAAGAATGTAGACTTAATGGGGAGAATAGAATAGAAAGTCAGAAGAAAAGCAGGAAAAGGTGGTGATCACTAAAGAAACATTTCATTTAGTTCAAAATTTTGTCTTAGATATTCCTCTATGTGAAGTTAGAAAAACTGTGTATCATAAGATTATAGATCTAGAACAGAAAGAAGCTAACTAGCTAACTCCCTTATGTTACAGATGAGGAAACTGAGGCCCAGGGAGATTAAGTACTTGCTCAAGGTCACATGAGTAAGTAATCATCAGAAAGGAGATCTGAACCCAGGTCCTATAGCTCTCAATCCAGGGTGTTCTCCACTGGGGAGCTGTCAAGATCAGGGTTCCCACAGAGCAAGAAAGGCAAAAACTGCACCCACTACATGAGTGGGCAGCCAGGAAAGTTGTCACTACAAGGAGGGATGGGAGCGGCACATACAAGTCCAGTATTTTCCTCCATGCAGCACAGATAGGGCCACACTTATGACTTTGTCTTCTGGGCGAGTAATTGCAAGCAGGACATAAAAATCAGCAGAAAATGCCAATTATCCCATGATGATCTGTTGATCTAGTGCTGTAGCTGATGTTGATGTCTAATGCATTTGCTGCAAGCTGGGAGTGCCTTCCTTGCTTACCCTTTTGTATGAGTTTTTGTGTCTTCTTAGGCTCCGCTATGTCATTACTCTTGACTATACATTGACATTGGCATTACTCTTAGGCTACATTGCTTATGTAAGTTTGAGGGGTTCAACTGAATCAATCCAACAATCAACTCAACAAGATGCTACTAGATGTTACTAACAAGATGTTGAAACTCTAATTTCCTTATTAAGTGAGAATATTTCCTACTGAATCAATTAATCAACCAAAAGCATTAAACTGGGTATGAAAAATCCTCAATAAATTTATAAGATATGAAAGTCACTGGATGAAATGGTGTGGTAATACATAAAAAGTATACTTTAATTGATTGAAGAACTAGTTATGCTCCATAGGGCTTAGATAAAAATAGCATTCTGGTTTAGAATTGGAGATTCCAGTGGTTATTTAGCTAGGAAGTAGAGCAACTTCAGCCAAAAACTCCTGAGAGGGAATTGATTGGGGGTGGGAGTAGGGTAGATAATAGAGATCCTCTGTCCTCCAGTCTTTGATCCGAAGATGAACTTCAAAAGACTGAAAGATTTTGGACTTTTCATGAACATCCTAGTAGTGTTCCTGGAACAATAGTGGCTAATAATATGAGTATAAAGAAGAGCAGAAGCCACTTGAAAAAAACCGCCTACTAAATTAATTAAGGTCACATCTAGAGACTATGTGTTAATTTAGGAAAAGCCAGCGAGGCCTCAATATAACAGCCTTATTTCTCAAGAATGGGCCCTTGGTGTGTAAGCTGCAATAAGCTTCAGCCATGTGTGGTAAAACTAGAGAAATGTTGTTCAAATAAGGCAAGCCTAAGCTGGCACTGATAATTTTGAGATGATATTATATGTTAATGAGCAAATCCTAAGGTGGGATAGATAAGAGTTAGGCTGTTCCTCACCACCAGAACTCTAGAGATGGAACCACAAAACCTTGCTCCCTCAAGTACTGTCACAGGTTCGCACTGCTTGAGTGCTTCCAACTCTTATCTGCAGTTAAGTAAATGACTCTTTGCTACCTCCTCATCTTTTCCCCTTTCTGTCTGCCTCCATATCCCACCCCAGTCCCTGTGCTGTCCTCATACCATCTGCCTCTATTCTCTTTTTGACTTATTAAAGTGTGCCTCTCCGCTTGCTGCTAGCACGATCTTTTCCAGAGAGTATCCAAAGAACTGGATTTGTTCTTCCTGACCCAACTGGGGACCTCATTGTAGTCCCTTTCCCTAAAGCCATAAATCTAGGGCACCCAGGTTGGGACAGTTTGTTCATAGCCATACCTCTCTAGGGAGAAAGCAAGATCAGACCAGGAACCCCATTTTCTCTTGGGTTAAATTCCTCACAGTTGGATCATAATATAACATCAAGGAAAACTACATATACCAAGGAAAGGCAGCCTTAGGACTTTATATAATCCAGTAAGAAGCTAGGCCATATCTAATGGCATATCTCTAATCTCTAATCCATGAGAATTCCACCAAAGGAGAAAAAGGATTTCCATCTAATTGGGAATTCTGAGTTACCCTTTGGCCACACATGCTCTCTAAACTTCAGCTGGCTTTCTCCTCGACTTTGTACATACTTGTGGCATAGTGTGCCTGTCCCCAGTCTGAAGGGATGCCTTGTACCATCTTTTCTTATTATACCTTGGTTTTTATTACTTATTATACTTAGTAAATATTTGTTTCTAGAAACTAATTAAGTCTGGCTGGAAAATGGGTTTCTTTTTTTTTTTTTTTCAGGTCTTCTTTATTTTTTTTTCTTTTTTTTTTTTTATTAAATTCTTTATTAAATTTTTTTGAGTTACATCTTTTCCCCCCGTCTTTCCCCCGCCCACCACCCCAAAACAGCCATCCCAGTATTTCCCCCCTCCCCCAGTCTATTCTCTC